>JAUUTY010000896.1:0-142867 GCA_030979885.1 Lolium multiflorum | reverse complement strand
CAGCCGTAAATTTATTGCTTGATGCCGTGAGATGTACACGTCCGCTGGGAACCCCAAGAGGAAGGTATGATGTGACAAGACAGTGCTTCTGGTAGAAACCAAGGTTATCAACCAGTAAGAGCCAAGAAGCACGTGAAGGTTGTTGGTGGAGGAATGTAGCGCGCAACACCAAGAAACCGGCGACCAACGCGGGAACCCGTGACAACACAATCAAAGTATTTTGCCCCAACGTGACAGTGAGGTTGTCTAATCTCACCGGCTTGCGAAAAACAAAGGATTAAGCGATCGAGTGGAAGATGGTGTTTGTTTGCAAAGAACAAGAAAATAGAATGTATTCAGATGTAAAAAAGCTGGACCGGGGTCCACAATTCATTAGAGTGAAACACTTCCTAATAAGATAAACTACCAGCCGGTGAACAAAATTACAAAGTGGGCAATTGACAAATAAAGATTCAATACATATCAATGATGATTACTATGTGATTTAATCGGGGCATGACAAATTAAAGTACATAGACCGCCATATAACACGTGCATCTATGCCTAAATAATCCACCTTCGTGTTATCATCCCAACCCTTCCCAGATAAGTTGTAAACAATAGATAGTTGCATTAAGTATGGCGTAATGTAATCAACAATACAAATATCCTTAGACAAAGCATCGATGTTTTATCCTAGTAGCAACAGCACATCCACAACCTTAGAACTTTTTGTCACTGGTCCCAGATTCAATGGAGGCATGAACCCACTATCGAGCATAAATACTCCTCTTGGAGTTACAAGTATCAATCCTTGGTCAGAGCCTCTACTAGCAACTAAGAGCATGTAAGAACATAAACAACACATATGATAAACATTGATAATCAACTTAACATAATATTCTATATTCATCTGATCCCCGCAAACACAACATGTAGCATTACAACAGATGATCTTGATCATGTTAGCAGCTCACAAGATCTAAACAATGATAGCAAATGCGGATGAAGATAACCATCTAGCTACCGCTATGGACCCATAGTCCAAGGATGAACTACTCACGCATCAACCCGGGAGGCGGCATGATGATGTAGAGCCCCTCCCACTACAAGAATGATGATGTAGAGCCGGAGGCGATCTCCTCGAATCCCCCGAGATGGATTCGCGGCGGCGGCGTCCTTGGAAGGTTTTCCGTATCGTGGGCTCTCGGTACATGGGGGTTTCGCGACGAAGGTTATTTGTAGGCTGGGCGGGTAGGCCGTGGGCGTCACGAGGGTCACACAACAACAGCCGGGCGCGGCCGTGGCTTGGCCGTCGGGTCGGTGTGTCGCCACCTCGTGGCCCCACTTTGTCTCCCTTCGGTCTTTCCGGGAAGCTTGCAAAAAGGACTTCGGGGGCAAGTGATTTCGCCCAATTCCGAGAATATTTCCCTTACTTCAGGATTTCGAAACCAAAACAGCAGAAAACAGGAACCGGCACTTCAGCATCTTGTTAATAGGTTAGTGCCGGAAATGTATAATAATGATGTAAAGTATGTATAAAACATTCAAGTATTGTAATAAAAGTAGCATGGAACATAAGAAATTATAGATACGTTTGAGACGTATCAGGTGTCATCCATGATTCTTCTGTCTAGAGATTTACGGGTAACACTCATTCAGATGTGCACCTCGTATCTAGAAGTTTCAAGTATACCCTGTCTTGAACTAAATTAACTTGAGCATGTTGGATAGTGCTGGCGTGTGGGAGTTAGAAATCCCTGAGGTGTAACGGCGCCAAAAGTAGCTTCCTTGTGACGGTAAAGCACACGTCCATTGGGAACCCCAGAGGAAGGTATGATGAGTACAACAACGAGTTTTTCCTCAGTAAAAAACCAAGATTTATCGAACCAGTAGGAGATGAAGGCCACGTGAAGGTTGTTGGTGGAGGAGTGTAGTGCGGCGCAACACCAGTGATTCCGGCGCCAACGTGGAACTCGCACAACACAATCAAGATTACTTTGCCCCAACTTAACAAGGAGGTTGTCAATCTCACCGCCGCTAGCTGATAACAAAGGATTAAACGTATGGTGGATAATTATGTTTGCTTGTAGAAAACAAATGAGAACAATGATTGCAGTAGATGTATTTGGAGTGTAAAAGAAAGGACCGGGTCCACATACTCACTAGTGGTGTCTCTCCAATAAGATAAATAGCATGTTGGGTGAACAAATTACAGCTGGGCAATTGACAAATAGAGAAGCATATACATATCATGATGACTACTATGAGATTTACTTAGGGTATTACGACAAAGAACATAGACCGGCATCCAACTGCTCTATGACTAATAATTCACCTTCGGGTTAGCATCCTACCCTTCCAGTATTAAGTTGCAAACAACAGACAATTGCATTAAGTACTGGGCGTAATGTAAACAATACAAATATCCTTAGACAAAGCATTGATGTTTTATCCCTAGTGGCAACAAAGACATCCACAACCTTAGGGGTTGCTGTCACTCCCCCAGATTCAATGGAGACATGAACCCACTATCTAGCATAAATACTCCCTCTTGGAGTCACAAGCATCAACTTGGCCAGAGCCTCTTCTACTAGCAACTGAGAGCATGCAAGAACATAAATAGCACATATATGATAGATCAATAATCAACTTGACATAGTATTCCATTACTCACCTGATCCCAACAAACACAACATGTAGCATTATAAATAGATGATCCCGATCATGATAGGCACCACAAGATCTAAACATGATAGCACAAGAGGAGAAGACAATCATCTAGCTATTGTTGTGGACCCGTAGTCCAAGGATGAACTACTTCACGCATCGGGGTCCGGAGTACGGCATGGTGATGTATTCTCCGGCGGATGTTTCCCTCTCCCAAGCAGGTGCTCTGAGGCGATCTTCTCGAACCCCCGAGATGGGGTTGACGGCGGCAGCGTCTCTCGAACTTTTTCCGTATCGTGGCTCTCAGATCAGGGGTTTTCGCGACTGAGGGAATAATTAGGCGAAGGCAGCGCTGGGGCTCAGGGCCCACCCCATAGGCCGGCGCCGCCAGAGGTGGGGCCGCGCCGCCCTCATGGTGTCCGGCCGCCGTGGCCCCTCTCCGTCTCCTCTTCGTGCTCTGGAAGAAGCTCCGTGGGAAAATAAGACCGCGGGCTTTGTTTCGTCCAACCCGAGAATATTCGTAAACTAACTTTTCTCAAATCAAAAACAGCAGTTGTAATGATTTACTCAAGCAAGATCTTGTTAATAGGTTAGTCCTAAAATGCATAAAAACATTATAAAGTATGACTAAAATATGTTGGTATTGTCATAAAACTAGCATGGAACATAAGAAATTATAGATACGTTGAAGACGTATCAAGCACTCCTGCTTAGTTCCTACTCTCCCTCGAGGAGGTAAACGATAAAAACAATAATTTCAAGTGACATGCTACCAACATAATCTGATCCATACTATTGTAAAGCATAAGAGATGAAGAAGTGATTCAAAGCAATGGTATAGATTGCTAACAAAAGATAATGACTAAAAAAAATCAATCATATAGCAAAACTTTTCATGAATAAGACTTGCACAAGCATCAAAGTCTTGCATAAGAGTTAACTCAAAGTAATAGATTCAAAGTAAGAGGTTTCAAAGCAACACAAAGGAAGATTTAAGTTTCAATAGTTGCTTTCAACTTTTATCTCATGGATAATTGACAACACAAAGTAATATAATAAGTGCAATAAGTAAACATGTAAGAATCAACGCACACAGTTGACACAAGTGTTTGCTTCTAAGATAGAAAGAAGTAGGTAAACTGACTCAACATAAAGTAAAAGAAAGGCCCTTCGTAGAGGGAAGCAGGGATTACTCATGCTAGAGCTTTTTATTTTGAAAACATGGAAACAATTGTATCGACTAGTAGTAATAATTCATATGGTTATGCATAAAACTTCCTATAAGTTGCAAGCCTCATGCATCGAATACTAATAGTGCCCGCACCTTGTCCTAATGAGCTCGGATTTCCATGGATTATCATTGCATTACATATGTTTTAACCAAGTGTCACAAAGGGTACCTCTATGCCACCTGTACAAAGGTCCAAGGAGATAAATCGCTTTTGATTTCTCGATTTTGATAGATCTCAACTTGAGGACATCCATACCGGGACAACATAGAAAACAGATAATGGACTCCTCTTTTATGCTTTAAGCATTCAACAACAATAATATTCTCATAAGAGACTTGAGGATTAATGTCCAAGCTGAAACTTCCACCATGATACATGGCTTTGGTTGGCGGCCCAATGTTCTTCTCTAACAACATGCATACCCAAACCATTCAACTCATGGCAAATCTCCCTTACTTCAGACAAGACGAACATGCATAGCAAATCACATGATATTCAACAAAGGTGTGACAAAGATTATACCGTCCCCATAAACATGGTTACCGCTCAACAAGCAACTTATAAAAACTAAGATACATAGCAACATATTCATTACCACAATAGTTTTTTAGGCTACTTTCCCATGAGCTATGTATTGCAAAGCCAAGGATTGAAAGTCTTAAAGGTAGCACACAAGCAATTTACTTTGGAATGGCAGAAAAATACCACATATAGGTAGTTATGGTGGACACAAATGGCATAGGTTTTGCCTCAAGGTTTTTGGATGCACAAGAAGCATTTCCTCTCGCATAAGCCAAGGCTAGCAAGGTCATGCAAATAAACACAAGTACAACCTATTAAAGAAAAACTTACACAAGAACATATTGCAAGCATTATAAGACTCTCTACCGTCATTGTTGTTCAAACACTTTACCGTAAAAATATCTAGACCTTAGAGAGACCAATCAAGTAAACCAAATTTCAACAAGCTCTACGTAGTTCTCCACTAATAGATTTAAGGGATTTCATTTTCGTGCCCCCGTCAAGTAAGGCTGTACCTGGCTTCCCTGTGTCCTGGCTCGCCACAAACGTTTGTCCGAACCGCAGATGAGCCTCGGACGGCTGAATCCGTTGTTGGACTGCCCGTGGCCGACGAGCGGGGTCGTGTCGTTTGTGGGGTCGCGCCGTGTGGACCGCGCCGTGTGGGGCTGGTAGGAAGGACCGCGTGGGACAGGACGAGGCCGTGTTTGTGGGGCCGTAGCATGTAGGGCCGTAGCGTGTGGAGCCGTGTGGGTCCGGGACGGGGGCACGAGTGGTTTCTGTCTCTTTCGCCAGATTAGCAGTTTTCAATGTACTTTTTCCTCTCTATCGCTCGATCTCATTCATATTTGATAGCCCAAATTGATAGCAAATCTAGAGAAGCTTCTCCTTCGGTTTCTTAACGCCATTCATTTCTTTATGCTCGTTTTACTCAATCAGGTAGGAATCTAGGGCACAAATCCAGAGAGAAAATATAGGGTAAGCTCTACAACAACCAACATAGCATAGATATATTCAGAAATCCAAATGTAGTACCGATAGATCCAACATAAGCTACATTTACATGAATTTAATCGCTCTACAGATAGAGGTCACATAAAGAGAGTGCAAAGAGGGCATCGTTCAACGCCTCCAGTGGCGCTGCAGACTCGCTTGAGGTTGCGTGAATCCTAAGTGCTTTGTGTTTGGCCATGTACGCATGCACGTTCACGACCTAACTCTAGCGCCATGTGGTGCCAATGGATTCAGCATGGTTCACAGGTGTTGAAGTTGGTGTCGAAGAGCCTCCCTTGCAGAAGGGCACTTGTAAATGCCTGAGCAAAGGGGCTGACGATTGCCTGCAGCCTCCCGAGGACGTGACGAGTCTGGTGTGGAAGGACTGGTCGTCTGCCGACGTCGCTGCTCTCACCTCGTCACGTAGCACCAAAGATCGTGCAAAAACACGGAGTCAATTGCAACGATGATTGAACAGAGAGTGAACAAAAATCATGCATGATAATATGGGCTCTAAAAAAAGAGGTAGCCTCAGCTACATTGGACACACTTATATCCAGGATTTGAGTAAGTAACCAAAGATCATGCACAACAAATTTGTACACACCAATTGTTTACTGACCAAACCCTGAATCAATTTAGGGATGCCCAAATATTCATCATCATCGCACAAATCTGAAACAAAAGCAAATCACAAACACTAATAACGCAAGATCTAACACAAAAGGATCGAACTAGGAACAGACGAACAAGAATAACGCAAGATCTAACACAAAAGGATTGAACTAGGAACAAACACAAGAATAACGCAAGATCTAACAAAAAAGGATTGAACTAGGAAGAGACGAATAAGTAATAACGCAAGATCTAACACAAAAGGATTGAACTAGGAATAGACGAACCGTAATAACGCTAGATCTAACACAAAATGATTGAAATGAGATAAGAACAAGGGAACAAAGGGTTACCTCCGAATCGTAGTCGACGATGGTGGTGTCGTAGGGGTTCTTTCACGCCGTGACCGCACCGGTTCGTACGGGTCCCAATGGACGGCTCGGACTGGGCGCGGCCGTGCGCCGGCCACATGCGAAGCAAGGATGGGGCCCGGACGGGGCGGCGGCCGATGCGCTCGCACGTTGAAGCAGCGACAGGGGCCTGGACGGGGCGGCGGCCGATGCGCCGGTGCTACGTTGGAAGCGGAATGACAGGGGGCTCGGACGGGGCGGCGCCGATGCGCCGCTGGGCTACGTTGGAAGCAAATAATGGGGGCTCGGATCGGGGCGGCGCCGAGCCGACAATCGGCATCTCATTCTTCTCCATCGCCGGCGGTTTTCGGGGTTTTTTTGCTTGGGAGAAGATGATGGGACAGGAGAGGCGGTTGCAGTGAGCCAGTGAGAACGTGCGTCGAGGGAGAGAAAGAGGGGCTCTATAAAGACGAAGGTGGCGTGTACCGCAACACGCGTCCGCTATGCACGGCTGCAACGTGCACCGCTACACGAGTCTAACCCTGGGACGTTTGGTGTACTCGGGTTATAACCTCGTGCCTTATACAGAAATTTTATCTGTACTCAGTTTTCCCCTCGAGGACTTAGACTGGCAAGTGCAATATACTCAGTTTTACCCTCAAGGCTGGTCAACAGAGAGTCAACAAATGAGATTAACATAGCTAATTGAGTCATTTCATGCGCAAAAAATCCAAAAAAATAAAAACATAGTGGCAACTACTCATGGAGTCTTCCTACGCAACCTGCCACCTAGAAAACCTTAACAAACATATATAAATCAAGTTTTACCACAAATTGCCACTTCTAATCACTAGTGTAGCTATGAAGATGCATGGTTTTCCACCCAAACCCTTTGCAAAACATCTTTCCCAAAACATAGTTTGTCTAAATGATGCCATAATTGTCACACTCATGTATATTTGAATTGCAAATAATTTGATGTAGCCCAATATGAATTATATTGTACAAAACACACATTTTTCATTTTGTAATTCTTTTGTTTGAATCCCTTAGTCTATTTACTATTTATGTGCCCTTGGATTCTTAGTACTACTCAGTTTTGCCCTCAAGTACTGTCACAAATGCTCTGAGAAGCCCAAACTTATCCTGATTGGTTGAGCCGTTGTCACACCGGATCGACTCCACGAACCGTTGATCCACCGATCTAACGGCGCATACCCCTATCCGTCTATTCGTGGCAACCTCTCTCTCTCTCTCTCTCTCTCTCTTCGTGGCCACCCATCTCTCTCTCTCTCTCGGTGGAGAATAAACATGAGGAACATAGTTTGGGATATAGTATTGGTATTTTGAAACGGCCTAAAAGTGGTATAATTTTGGTATAAACATGAGGCATACATATTTTAATTTCTGGGATTGCATTATTTGTCACCCCTCTAACAATTATCAACTATCTTTAGCTTTCCTTTTCTTTTAGGGAATATAGTTTGGGATATAGTATTGGTATTTTGAAACGGCCTAAAAGTGGTATAATTTTGTTATAAACATGAGGCATACATTTTTGCGGATTTCGGCGATTGCATTATTTGTCACCCCTCTAACAATTATCAACTATCTTTAGCTTTCCTTTTCTTTTAGGGAATATAGTTTGGGATATGGTATTGGTATTTTGAAAGGCCTAAAAGTGGTATAATTTTGGTATAAACATGAGGCATACATATTTGCGGATTTCGGGGATTGCATTATTTGTCACCCCTCTAACAATTATCAACTATCTTTAGCTTTCCTTTTTTTTAGGGAATATAGTTTGGGATATAGTATTGGTATTTTGAAACGGCCTAAAAGTGGTATAATTTTGTTATAAACATGAGGCATATTTTTTTTTTGCGATTGCATTATTTGTCACCCCTCTAACAATTATCAACTATCTTTAGCTGTCCTTTTCTTTTAGGGAATATAGTTTGGGATATGGTATTGGTATTTTGGAAAGGCCTAAAAGTGGTATAATTTTGGTATAAACATGAGGCATACATATTTGCGGATTTCGGGGATTGCATTATTTGTCACCCTCTAACAATTATCAACTATCTTTAGCTTTCCTTTTCTTTTAGGGAATATAGTTGGTAATTTCGGTGAATGCACACACTAACTTTGAAAACAACTACAAGTACATGTAATTGAATAATGGATTTGTAACAAGGTATCCCTTGTAACAACTTCTAGCGCCTGGTGAGCAATGATAAGAATCCGATCGTAATTATACAACAAAAAAAACAACCAGCCATCATATTAGCTTGCTTCTTCAACTCGATCAGCTGCCTTAACTGCTTGTTCATTTTCTTCAGTTCTCCCTTCACTTCACCAGCTTCTTGGGAGCATTAGGCATAATCGGAAGGTCCCTAATCGGAACGGCTCCTCTCTCCGCCGCATTCTCTACAAGCAAGTCCCCCCTCCCAAATTGCGCCCCAATAGCGCCAATTGATTCCTGCAACTGAAGCCTCTGAACGTACACATCGATCCACTCGAAATGCCTGCATTTCTTCAAGATCTGAAAACAACAACGTGAACCCTAAATCCCAAATTCGAGGGAATAACAAGAAAATCGAGAGAAAAGAGAAATTGGAGCGAGATCTAACCTTATCCCCTCTCTATATGGCTCGCATGCTCGAACTCACGTCCACGTCCCGTTGCCGTCCGTCTTACGCGACCACGCAGAGGCTCCTGGCGTGGGCAGTCATGGCATCTTGTCAAAGGCACGGGTCCATCGCGGCCATGAAGAACGGGAGGTCGAAGAGAAACTAGACATCACCCGCGTGTCGGAGAAGGGCTGCCGCTGGCGGAGAAGAAGAACAATGGGGCGCTGGAGAAAGAAAGGGAAGCAATGGCACGGGCACGGCACGGGCTAGCTCGGCTCCCATTTTGCAACGGTCACCTGGGTAAGGTGTGGGTCCGGCGCGCTAACGTGGACAAGTTGTGGGTCCCACGATGATCTGGATAAGTGGAGACGTGTCCACTGCGGGGCACCAACAGCGCCCCACTTGCCAGCACCAACCAACGTCAACTAAACGGGATTCCTTCCGTCCGAGCTCTTTCAGGGTTATAGACAAGGGGGGGAAAACTGAGGAAAAACTAAGGATCTGGGGAAAACTGAGTACAACTAAGGAGCCGAGGGAACGAAAATAGAAATCCCTAGATTTAAACTACATGATGCAAGAGCTTAAACATGATCTACTTGAGATCTCAAAACAATTGCCAAGTATCAAATTATTCAAGACAACATGAGGCATTTTCTGTTTCCAACCAAATAACAACAAGTACAAGTGCTGCGGCTTTCAGATTTCACCATGAATATTAAAGTAAAACGAAGAGCACAAGTGTTCAAATGAAAAAGCGGAGCGTGTCTCTCTCCAACACAAGGATTGCTGGGATTCGAATTTATTCAAACATAAAGAAAAATAAAAGCAAACAGACGCTCCAAGTAAAGCACATAAGATGTGACGGAATTAAAATATAGTTTCACTAGAGGTGACCTGATAAGTTTGTTGATGAAGAAGGGGATGCCTTGGGCATCCCCAAGCTTAGACGCTTGAGTCTTCTTGAAATATGGATGAACCACGGGGCATCCCCAAGCTTAGACTTTTCACTCTTCTTGATCATACCATATCATCCTCCTCTCTTGATCCTTGAAAACTTCCTCCACACCAAACTCAAAGCAATCTTATTAGAGGGTTAGTGCATAATAAAAATTCACATGTTCAGCAAGGACACAATCATTACTAACACTTCTGGACGTTACCCAAGGCTACTGAAATTTAATGGAGCAAAGAAATCCAATCAAACACAAAGAAAGAGGCAATGCGAAATAAAAGGCAGAATCTGTCAAAACAACAGTCCGTAAAGACGAATTTTTAGAGGCACTTAACTTGCTCAGATGGAAAAACTCAAACTAATGAAAGTTTCGTACATATCTGAGGATCACGCATGAATTTTCTCAGATTTTTTTGATTCTTCTACAGAGAGAAACACGAATTCGTGATAGCTAAGAAATCTGTTTCTGCGCAGAAATCCAAATCTAGTATCAACCTTCTATTAGAGACTTTACTTGGCACAACAATGCATGAAAATAAAGATACAAATGTATTGATATAGTAGTAACAAACACCTTGACTCAAATATAAAACAAAAATTGCAGAAATAAAGTAATGGGTTGTCTCCCATAAGCGCTTTTCTTTAACGCCTTTCAGCTAGGCGCAGAAAGTGCAAATCAAGTAACATCAAGAGAAGAAGCATCAACATCATAATTTTTCTTAAGAACACAACTTGTCACAAAAGTTATCTTAGATGCTCCATTATCTAAATTTCCCATAGTGGTACTAAGGTTTTTATCAATTTTAAGCTCATAATGATTCTTTGGCTTTGGCATCTTAGGGACATACATAAATTTTTGCTCCTTACCCACATTTCGCCTTAAACCTAAGAGAAGAAAAAGTTGAACCCAAAGTTCCCATAGCTTCTTCAAGTTCACCAATCCTATGGGTTTGATTATCATGGATAGCACAAGTTTCTAAGACAGCAATTTTTTCATTAATTCCTCCTAGGGATTTATCAAGTTTATCAGTTTTATCAAGTAATATTCCCAATTTAGTCTCAACACTTGGAAGATTTTTCTCTATGGCTTCCAACTTTTTCATGACATCCTCAAGAGAGATTTCAATTTTAGCTTCATTAATATGTGGTATTCCAACTAGACTCTCAATGATGCAACTAGCTTCTAAAGCAGGAGTACCTAGGAAATTACCCCCGCAAGAGTATCAAGAACATACCTATTCAACTAGAGATACCAACATAAAAGTTTCTAAGGAGGATAATAGTGGAGTGTTTCTTAGTGCACCTATGATGAGCATCACTAATTCTGTACCAAGCATCTTTAAAACTTTCTCCCCCTTGTTGCTTGAACGAACGAACTTCAACTTCAGGATTACTCATTTTAGCAATAATAAAAATAAACTAAGAAAAACCAAATTAAATAAAGTAAAACAAGTAACTAATTTTTGTGTGTTTTTGATATAAAGAAAGCAAACAAGACAGAAATTAAAATAAAGCAAGACTATAAACAAAGTAAAGAGATTGGGTGTGAGAGACTTCTTGCCTGGATCTCCCCAACAACGGCGAAAAAGTAGTGTTGGGTGAGGGAAGTGAACTGCGCCAAAAGTAGCTAGCTTGTGACGGAAAGCACACGTCCGTTGGGAACCCCAAGAGGAAGGTATGATGAGTACAACAACGAGTTTTCCCAAGAAACCAAGGTTTATCGAACCGAGGAGATGAAGGCCACGTGAAGGTTGTGGTGGAGGAGGTAGTGCGTGCGCAACACCTGATTTCGGCGCCAACGTGGAACCTGCACAACACAATCAAACTACTTTGCCCCAACTTAACAGTGAGGTTGTCAATTTCACCGGCTTGCTGAAAACAAAGGATTAAACGTATGATGTGGAGAATTATGTTTGCTTGTAGAAAACAACAGAGAACAGTGATTGCAGTAGATTGTATTTCAGATGTAAAAGAAAGGACCGGGGTCCACAATTCACTAGTGGTGTCTCTCCAATAAGATAAATAGCATGTTGGGTGAACAAATTACATGGGCAATTGACAGAATAGAGAAGCATATACATATAATGATGACTACTATGAGATTTACTTAGGGCATTACGACAAAGAACATAGACCGCCATCCATGCATCTATGTGTCTAAAAAGTCCACCTTCGGGTTAGCATCCGCACCCTTCCAAAGATTAAGTTGCAAACAAGACAATTGCATTAAGTACTGCGTAATGTAAACAATACAAATATCCTTAGACAAAGCATTGATGTTTTATCCCTAGTGGAAACAAGACATCCACAACCTTAGCACTCCCCCAGATTCAATGGAGACATGAACCCACTATCTAGCATAAATACTCCTCTTGGAGTCACAAGTATAACCTTGGAGCCTCTACTAGCAACGGAGAGCATGCAAGAACATAAATAGCACATATATGATAGATCAATAATCAACTTGACATAGTATTCAATATTCATCGATCCCAACAAACACAACATGTAGCATTACAAATAGATGATCCCGATCATGATAGGCAGCTCACAAGATCTAAACATGATAGCACAAGAGGAGAAGACAACCAACTAGCTACTGCTATGGACCCGTAGTCCAAGGATGAACTACTCACGCATCACCGGAGGCGGCATGGTGATGTAGAGCCCTCCCGGTGATGATTCCCTCTCAGCAGGTGCCGAGGCGATCTCTGAACCCCCGAGATGGGGTTGACGGCGGCGGCATCTCGGAACTTTTTCCGTATCGTGGCTCTCTGTACTAGGGTTTTCGCGACGGAGGGAATAATAGGGGGGCAGCATCGGGTGCCCGAGGGGCCCACCCCATAGGCCGGCGCGGCGCAGGGGCCACGCCGCCCTATGGGGTGGCCGCCTCGTGGCCCCTCTCCGTCTCCTCTTCGGTGTCGAAGCCTCCGTGGAAAATAAGACCGTGGGCTTTTGTTTCGTCCAATTCCGAGAATATTCGTAAACTAACTTTTCTGAAATAAAAAACAGCAGAAAACAGGAACTGGCACTGCGGCATCTTGTTAATAGGTTATTCCCAGAAAATGCATAAAAACATTATAAAGTATGACTAAAACATGTTGGTATTGCCATAAAACTAGCATGGAACATAAGAAATTATAGATACGTTGGAGACGTATGAGATAGGCATAGAACTTTACAAGTAGAGCTTGCAACAAAGGAAAGATCCATGCAAAGCAATACAAATAAACAAAAAAAAACCTTGAATTTGTGGTGGATATAAGGTCTCGGAGAACAAATTGTTAGGAAGAGATGATGACAAGGGGGCATGTGATACTCTTGTACTACTTAGTAATTAACGGGTAAAGCGATAGTCATGGATATTTCAATACATATGCTCAAAACAAATTTGTGAATGAAAAGGTCGGCCCCCGAGGATTCGGTTAGCCATGGAAAGTGAAAGACAAAGGTGGAGGTAAAGCATATGCCATGATTGAAAGATCCATGAATAAGGTTTATACTGGTTACTAGGGGGCAAGAGTATTAACTGATCACATCAAAAATAGGGCAAAGTGTTTGACAAATTCAAACTTCATGTTTATCTTGTTGTTTAGAAAATTCTCTTCCTGTAACTAGTTGCACTATGAGAGTTTATCTTCATTAAAAAGGCAAAGTAAAAGAACAAGAAAACTGGTAAAAATCCAAGCATATAGAAAAGATATATGAAACTTGTTCAATTTTCCAACATGCAATGGATAACCTTGTTCAAATGGTAAGAGGTAGTTGCTAGAGTTTCTATTATATTAAGTCCACATTTGTATGGTTGTTAGTTCAGAGATTTTAAAAGAAAATTTAATATGCATAAGTTGATGATGCAATGCTCATATTTTTGTTTATCAACCATAAGCTCATTGATGCATGATATGATCTATTCGCTTATTTGCTCGAGGACGAGCAAAGGTTTAAGCTCGGGGGAGTTGATATGTGCATTTTACATCATCAATATTGTTACAAATATGTTTTGTTTTCATTGACATTTGCCATCATACATCATTATTTATGTATTTTTAGTTGATTTCCGAGACTTCCCTACAAAGTCCCTTTCATGGGTATTTACTTTCTGGGAGGCAAAAATCTACTTTTTCGTATTTTGTTGTTTCAGGGACCTTCTGAACACCTCAAAATCGAAGGAAAAATAGTTGATCAGTTTTTCACTTGGAGAAAGACTGTGGGCCAAAGAATCACGCGAGGGGAGCCACGAGGGCCAAAAGAGGATAGGTGGCATGTCCCCTTCCTAGGCGCGCCACCTATACCCGTTTCGCCCTCGAGCGTTGCCTCGGGCCCCCCTTCATACATACGCCTTTGTTTCACCCAAAACCCTAAGCCATAGTTTTCACGAGATTTATTTAGACGGCGGCGGAGGCGAAAGTTCTCTCCTTCTACGGGAGAGGGTAGATCCTACCGCACCGGTGCCTCCGGTGAAGGGAAATTGATGCCATCGTCATCACCACTCCTCCTTGACGTAGGGGAGGCATCTCCATCAACATCTGCATCAGCACCATCATCACCATCTACGAGATCGACTTCATCCCCCTCATAGTTTATGTTTGATTGAACCCCAGATATTGTTTTAAGGGCTAGTTTCATGTTTGTGATTGGTACTTTGTCTTAATTTTATGGAGATATTATACTTTCAGGCCTCTGGTCCATATCATGTTCGACACTTGTGAGTAGTTCCCCATGTTCCTGAGGGCATAGGATGATCTGGCTATGATTCTATATGATGTGCAATGAGTATTTGGTCAAGTTTTTTTTTATCTTTTATGTTGTTCTATGATCGTTTTATGTGAACGTAGATTGCATATTACTTCACCTATGTGGGCTCATAGGGATACACTTTAATGTAACAAATGAGTGTTGGAAGAGACGGAATGACATAAACTATTTTCCAATACTTTGAGTTGCATTATAGGGGTTTATGTCGGGGACCAATGATCTAATTGCTATGGTGGGACATTTATTTATTAATGATTCCTATACTTGCACATGAGAACGGATCTAGGACCCATCATAAGAGGTGCATTTTCTCATATCTATGGCTGCACCTAATTTAGGCTCCGCCCCTAAGAAAATGAAACTTGACAAAATATTTACCATGTTATGTAGAACTCTTAATGCTAATAAATCCATGCCGCCCTCAGAAACACTTGTCTCATATAAGCACAGACACACACTTGAGCTTGTCCTCTCGCTCCATAGAGGATTGGGATTTCTCTCATTTAGAACATTTACATATTGCTATTTACTTCCACACTTTATTTTATTGCAAACTATACACCCAGAACCCCAAAAACTGATGCATTGTTATTATTGTTTACTTGTCAAATCCGCTAACCTATACCTTCATATCCTCGTGGGTTTGAAACATTTCTTATTGAAAAGTACTACATTGATCTCCTGCACTTGGGAGCCACCAGTCAGTGACAAGGGTGTCACTGTTGGGCCACGCGGCAGAAAACATAAACTTTTCTCTACGCGGTACCCCCAGGATCTAGCTGAGGAAGGAGGCCATTAGGATTACCACTCGATGCGGCAGGTGCGGAACTTGATGAAGCGTGTCCGGGCAGTGCAGCCCTCGATCTGTTCCAAGCTGATCCCCATGAAAAGATCCCAGTCAGCGAACTCCTTCGCCTTGAAGCGTCACACGTGCAACGCCTATGCCGACATCCACACGTACAAGGAGGAGCACCGACGATGGACTGCTAGATCCAGTACGACGGCTGGACTGAGTGGGGCTAGGGTTTCCAACTCATGGAATGTTATAACGTGCCCTTTGGGCAGCATCCGCCCCACTTAGGGAGTGAGTGTGGATTTCACAACAGTTGCATCCGACTCACTTGGCCCCTATCTTGGTCACAGTGAGTCAAACTCACTGACTCAGTACTGGTCCAGATCCAGTCCTACTCTAACCGACTCCATTTCAGTTGCATCACATCCAACTGGATCCTTGCTCTTAAGTGTGTGACCCTGCAGGTTTACGACCACTTAGGCACGACTGGAATTACCCCTCCAAGTATCCCGTCATGGCTCCGAGTCTCACTCGCTCCCATGAACACTTGGTCTCAAGTCGATAACTGGTAGCGGCTCCTAGCAGAACGTGCTAGCTCCCAAGATTTATAAAGTTATGGCGACTAACCTTTTAATGTGTCTTATGTATAAGTTATTTTTGCCTCACGATATACCTTGTCAAGCTATAGGCGAGTTGTCGTCATCCCTTTAATAGCTCAACTCTCTTCTCGATCCATGATATGTGATTCACCCGACTAACCTTTAGTCGGTCGCCTCAGTTCACACTTAACCGAGTCGTGCATGGCCATGCTTTCTGAATCATATCATCCGAGAAGGCCCAAAGAATATCTCTCCGAGTGGAGGTGCAAAATCCCATCTTGGTTATTGATGACGTTGGGACCCCAAGTGCAGAGTGTTGTGTCAGCGGAGTATTTCCCCACAAGGGTTACTTGAGGGTTTATATCGAACTCTCGGGGAATAAAGTAAAGAGTTATCTCTCCCTCTCTTCTTCTAGCAATCCTGCAAAATAAAATAAAGCCTTGTGTCCCCAACTCCACCGTGTGGTTGTCAAGCACAAGGTTTCATGTAAGTAAAAGTAAATAAAGTAGCAACTAAAGTAAAGTAAAGTAAACAAAGTAAAAAACAATAAAGGTTTGTTTGTTTTTGGGTTTTGTGTGCAAATAAGAAAGATAAATATTTTTGTATTCTCGGATTAAAATAGTGCTGCAAATAAAAATTAAGATAAAAATATTGCTAAGGTGTTTCTTATGATTAAAATTGGACTGGGGTTCATGGGTTCACTTGACTATTCTCTCTATTAAGTTGTAGTGGACAATAGCAATTCATCAATGAGATATGAAGAAAATAACTTTAACATGTACTCCCTTTGTTTCATTCTATAGTGCCTATAGATTTTTGGCACGGAAATTAGTGCAAGAGTATTTTTTACACAAGACCTCCTAGCTAAACGATTTGAGATCAACGTAAAATTTGGGAAATCCATATCTTCCTAACTTACCATAACAAATCCCACAAATATCTCTTGTTGATTCTCCATATATGTGCAGCCAAGTTCAATTAAGAAAAGTAAAACATTTCTGCCTAATTTTAAGGAATCGTTGGGCCATGCATTAGGAATCTCAATTAATTGTTTCTAATTTTGTATAGGTTTTTTCTCACGCATTTTGTGTGGGAGCTGAACGGGGGAGGGCGTAATTGAGAAAAAGCCAAGCTACAACCTTATATTCTGAAAAAATGCCAAAAATATATAGGCACTATAGAAAGGAACGGAGGGAGTATAAGATAAGCATCCATATGAGCATCACGTCCTAACATAGAGATAATGCAACACATCTCTCGTATACTCCACAAGATAAGAATAACTTCAATCAATCTTGTATTAAGAATTAACATAGTCTACCCATAAGTACTTTGACATGATGTTTGAATATCAAATATGATACCTTGATCAAACAAGATCATCACTTTTGTCACATGATGAACATATCACATTCATTCACTTTATCCCTAGTGAGATAGCAAAAGAAAAGGCAGAGCCACAATAGATCATGAATTTGTTGTCACTATTCAATCACTAAAACCATGCTATTCCATCTAACACACACACCACCCCACACACGTTCTTGCATACAAGTTGGATCAGAACCAATATTTAAGTATGGGGTACATAATATACATCTATCAATGCATCTTACACAAAGTATATCAAAATCTCATAATATCATATCACAGAATAAAGATCCACCACATAGGTATTACAAATATGACCATAATCATGTCGGGCAGCTCATATGTCACTAAGAACTAGGAAGAACATAAGAGAAATAGATCAAGCTACTTCCATAAACCCATAGTCCAGAAGTGGACTACTGCCCCTTGATCATGGTGATGATGATGAAGATGTTGGAGAAGGTGGAGATCACTCCGGTGGTGGCTCCGGTGGAGTACCCCCCCCCCTCAAATCTTCGTTGCTACAACCTCTGTTTTGTTTTTTCGGTGTTTCTGCGGCGCTCTCCTCCAGAGAACCCTCGGGGGTCATATATATAGAGTTTTCTAGGTCAAAATACTTTGGTGGGCGAAAGAATCAAGCGATTTGGATGATCTATGACCAAAAGAGATTGGGTGGCACACCCTCCTTGCCTAGGCGCGTCACCCGTGCTCTTTTGGGCCTCAGGCCTCTTCAGGTGTGCTTCCAGGGCCCAGGTTGCTTCTCCCGATGAAAAAATAGCCCTCTAGAAATCGTAGCCCAATTTGACTCCGTATAGGTCTTTTAAAACAATGAATTCATGTTATGCAGAGTTATAAACCAAATAAAGCGGATCATTGGTAAATCCCCAGAAATCAATTCAAAACATGGCATTATCATCATATATGTTGCAAATATGTGGCAATTCATTCTAATAAAGAAAAAAAGTTCATGTATGCATTTTACATGCATCAGTTATCCATGTCACGCAACTTGTTTCTCAGTCGACCCGAACTATGCCTTTACAACTGCCTTCTTACAGAACATTGTTTGACAGATGCTAAGTCGGTCGATCCACAACTAGGATCATGCATAACCTCAGGTCTAATTATTACATTGATTGAGACATGCAAATGACGACTTTGCGTCTCACTATGGGTCAGTCCGACTCGCAAAACACATTAGCCAAGGTCGTGTAAGTCGGATTAGCATCACCATGCTAATGACAAGTGGAACGGAGTCATTGGCCGACTTGCACATTAGTCTAAGTCGTGTGTCCAACACAACCTCGATGTCTAAGGACAAAATAGCATGACCAACATAAGCATATAATTCCACAGCCGAATCACGTTTCCGATGATATATGCAAGAGTTCATACAAGGACAACCTTACTTTATGAATACATTAGGAAATACATCATCCATGATTGCCTCTAGGGCAAAAATCCTTGGTAAGATGGCAACTTTTCACCATGTATGCTACCCCTAGAAGAATTTTTTGCTATCTGAGGCACCATCGTGCACCCTGTTCTTCAATTCTGTAGCTCCACCACTTGATGCACTCACATTGACATGTATGCCAATGCTAATATGATGATTACCACGCCATGGCCCGGTCACCACACTGCTACCATGGCACGGTGGTACGGTGCTGCCGATCACTCTCGACGACTTGAAGAAGCAATGGAACACGCAAAAGTGGTACCACGTCACGATTCTAACCTAAATCGAATGACCCTAACAGAAATTATATGAACTACAGTCGGATCTATAAAACCCTAGCCGAATTCGAAAAGAGGGGAAAACAGAACTCACCATCGAACAAACTGAGAGTGGCCATGTTTGATCGATGGGGAATGAGGTTGGGTGGGGAAGAAGCCGGCGAAGGCGGCAAGGAATACAAACAGTCTAATTTCTTCTCCCCTGAATCAACTTTAGATGCCTGAGGCCTGCGGGCTACCAAACATAACTGCTGCGGATGCGCGGGCGACTTGGCAGTGATCGGTGCTCGGTGGTCTCAAGTTTGCGCCATCCCTGTCCCTTCAATGGAGCACCTGTGTTTGCACGAACTCTACTGTAGCAGCGTGCCGTCTTTGCGCCTGAATATAGAACTACCTGTTCGAACGGGAGCTTTTCCCATGCCGCGCGTTGTGTGCGTACGTGCCCCGGTTTGCAGCCACGCTCCGGTGTCCCAGCGCGATGAGGAGCGGGGAACAGGGCTGCGTCCCGTGGTGATATTTTTCCTGTCCGCCGTACGGAAACCGGGCCCACGCCAGCTCGGTCGCTGCGCCTTGGGGGCCACCGGGCAGTGCACTCACGCGGGACGCAGAGAGGATGGAGGGTGGCAGGCAGGGTCAGGGTCAGGCGAGGGCCGAGCCAATGGCGGACTGACGCGCGGTGGGCCCGCCGTGGGCATCGTTTTGCGGGAGGAGGAGGGGGGAGGTGGAGCGGCACGTGATGGCGGTCGGCCGTGGCTGGAAAGGAAACTCCGGTCAAATCGTCGGGCGGAGCACCGGCGTCAGGGAGGCTCTGACCGGGAGGACGACGGGGCCATTTTATCAATCCAATCCAACCACCCTGCCTCCTCGCTGCTGCCAGTACCGGGTTGGATCTTGATGATACGCGCATGCTTGCTTGTACAGTCGCGTTGCATGGGCAAAAGGACCTCTCCGATCCGGCTCCAAATCCATCCCGCTACGGCCATTGCGCCATCGGTAGGCCGCCCGTTTCACTGGAGAACTGAAAACTGGCGCGTCGTGGGGTCAGGGCATCTTCAGCGGCGCGACGCAAACGGACGACCGTTTTGGCCCGCTGACCAAATGCGTCGCACCACCTCCGCCGCGGAAATGATCGGCCGTCCGTGAGACGCAAATCTGGCCCAAATATGTGTTTTGCTCCGGACGCGCAAAGTGTCCGCGCGTCTCCACTGGCCCGCTAGCGCGAGTCCGCACCGAGGGCACCGCTTCGCGGTCCGCGCGTCGCCGCAGCTTCGCCATCAATGGCGCGATCGTCCTTTCACGGCGCGGCGGGCGCGGGCTTCGCGCGCCTTCAATGGCATCGTATCCGCGCGCGGCCGCCCATAAAGTCCACCGGCCGCGTTCCTCCTTCCCCCACACCTCCACTTGCACCACCACCGCCGTAGCGCCACAAGAAAAACGAGAGCCTCCGGCAGCGGCACCAAGAAGATCCCGCTCCCGTCATGGTGGGGAGGCTCATGCACGGCAAATGAATGCCGTGCGACGACGCTGTCCCGTACTCGCCGGCGGGCGCCGGTGCCCATCCCTCCGAGCGTGAGCGACGGACGGCGGAGATCGTAGGAGGCGCTATCGCGGCGGACCTCCGCGACGATCCGGCGTACACCATCGACTCGGAGCTTTAGCGTACGTACCTGTCCACGGAGACGGACATGAGACGAAGGGCAGGCTTCATAGGTGACATGATTCGTCCTAAAAAATGCATCGTGCCGCTGGAGCCACCCCCGACGCAAACGGACGCGCGATCGATTTCAATCAAAAGGGACGACGCAAACGGACGCGCGCGGACGCTAAAATGCGTCGCGCCGCCACTGGAGATGCCCTCAAGCCAAGCTGATATGTTCGAATCGGCCGTTTTCCAGGCCCGTGGAGCGCAGTGCGCGTCGATTCGTGACACACGCCATAAATTTCCCTCTTCATCTATCCTTTCTCTCACTTTGGCTCGTCTCACTACCTTGCCTCAAACTCGTCGGCGGTTCATCTGCTAGCGGCGACGCGTAGATCGATTGCGGAGGTCATCTAACATCACTGCTTCTCCGCCGCCTCCGCTGTACTTGCAAACATGGCGCTCTGATCTAGAATCGTTGTCGGGGAGCTAAGCACTTGGAATTGTGTTTTAAGTTATTTAAAACTTGCTATTTGTGTTGAGTTGTTTGCGCTCTGGGCAAACATCATGGACTCTCACAGGCACCACCGCAAACACGCTACTATTAAAATCTTTTGGGAACAGCCTATTTATTCATTCATGAGAGTATCTCCGAGGGTAAATAATTAGGGATATGAAGTTAACCATGTATTACTCGACATGCAACACACTAAGAAATTTGCATTTACCCCCATATTGATTCATTTGAAGATATTTGCGAAACATTTATGTTGAATGCCTTTATTCAATAAGAAATGGAATTGAAATTATTTGGAAAAGCACTATCTAATAAGGCATTCACCTGGTTTAAGACTGTGCCTTTAGGTATAAAGGATACTTCGGCAAACTTGTCGCATCAATTCTTGACTCGTTTCTACCCAATGAGCAATTCTGATGGAGCAAGGCGTAATATTCTGAACTTCAAGAATAGGTCGGGTGAAAGTCTCGTTGAAGGATGTACAAGGTTTAGAGGTTTGCTAGAAGAATCTCCGCATCACCGGGTGCCTAGTTGGTTACTCTTGCGTACCTTTTATGGAGGACTTATAGTGTTGAGAATATAAGGGAATAAGATTTATCCTCTTGAGGAGCCTTTGTGGAATTTACTCTCGGTAAAGTTTGGAATTTGCTAGATAGGTTTCACAACAATAGGGAAACTTGGTATTTTGATATAGGAAATGAAGGGGGGCTTAAGGTTGAACATGATTGCATCAACGCTTTTCTTTATAATAGAGAACATGGTTGATCATTTTCATTTAGACTCTTCTTGCATATTGTCCAATCTTGAACTGACCACATGAAGGAACCCATGCAAGGGTGGATAGGTTATAAAAAGGGTGCGATCGAGAATCCGAGGCCAACAAAAGAAACATCAAGGTCCGCCTACGTTGATACCCCACCAGGACCTACAGATGAAATGCCACCGTACGAGAAACCTCTACCCTTCCCTAACACTATGCGAAAGCATACGATGGCATATGAAGCAGGACAAAGAGCCAAGGTAGCCGAAATAAGTCAATGCACTTCAGAGTAAGTGAAAAGGGTACTTCGAGCCCTGAACAACTTATGTTTCCTAATTGCAATAACAATATGTATCACGACTTATCGATGGAAAAGTTAAAAGCAAAGATGTTGGTAAACCTTTACTCGTTTTTCTGGAGGAGTATCTTACTATGGTTTATGTGATGCTGTCTCGGCTATTAATGTTATCCCTTATACTTTCTATCAACAGATCTGAGACGACATATCTCCTTCTGAGCTCATCAATGCCGACATAACTATTTTTCTTGCTGATAGGACCCTTAGAATACCTATAGGAATAGTTATCTTTCTTTCAAAAGATCTGAGACAACATATCTCCTTCTGAGATCATCAATGCCGACGTAATTGTTATGTTTGTTGATAGGACCCTTAGAATACCTATAGGAATAGTTAACTCGATTAGATAGTTGATTTGATTTTCTATTACTAGAGCTTGGCAATGAAGACAGTGCAGCAGATTTTCGCACTACCAGAATGGATCCTTATGATTCTCAAAGAATGATGAGGGGCAAGGCTGATACCTCGCACGTGATGCTAATGTTTATCTACACGTTGGTCCCCATATTATTACTAGGGAGCTAGTTGTTATGGATATGCCTCATGACTCTTCTTGTCCTATAACTTTCCGAAGAACATTTTTGAATGCTGCGGGGGCTAACATTCATTGCAAAAATGAGAGTATAACTCTTAATTTTGGGGAAGAGCAAGTTAAATTCCACTTCTCCAAATTTAGAGAGCAGCCTTACTGTAAAGGCCCTGCTGATAAGGAGGGAAGAACCATTGCTCAACTGGAAGAGATTTTTTTATGGCACACCCACCGATCATCTAGAAATGACTTTGGGAACTCAAGGGGAAGCTTATGAAGACTCAGAGAGGAAGGACTCGACATCTATCTCGATTTGTCTCCCATACTTGAGTCTCCTATGAGCGAAGAATACAAGGTCCCGGAAAGAAAGGGGGATGAGGAGTTGCCTCTGCCCGAACTTAAAACATTACCAAAAGGACTAAGGTATAACTTTTTAGATGATTCAAATAAATATCGAGTTATTATTAGCATTGATCTTACATATGAATAGGAAGGTAGACTCACACTAGTCTTACAAGCACACTGAAAGGCCTTTCGATATTAAATGACTGACTTGAAGGGAATAAGCCTAACTATAGCCACCCATCGAATATTCATGGAACAAGGAGTTCAGCTGGTTGCCGATTTTCAAAGAAAATTGAAACCCTAAATGAAGGAATGTTGGAGATATGCCCAAGAGGCAATAATAAAGTGGTTATTATAATATCTTTGTGTTTATGATAAATGTTTGCATACCATGCTATAATTGTATTAACCGAAACATTGATACATGTGTGTTATGTAAACAACAAGGAGTCCCTAGTAAGCCTCTTGTATAACTAGCTTGTTGATTAATGGATGATCATGGTTTCGTGATCATGAACATTGGATGTTATTAATAACAAGGTTATGTCATTGGTTGAATGATATAATGGACACACACCCAAATGAGCGTAGCATAAGATCAAGTCATTAAGTTCAATTTGCTATAAGCTTTCACATAGTTGCCTTAGTCCTTCGACCATGAGATCATGTAAATCACTTACACCGGAAGGGTACTTTGATTACATCAAACGCCATTGCGTAAATGGGTGGTTATAAAGATGGGATTAAGTATTCGGAAAGTGTGAGTTGAGGCATATGGATCAATAGTGGGATTTGTCCATCCCGATGACGGATAGATATACTCTGGCCCTCTCGGTGGAATGTCGTCTGATTAGCTTGCAAGCATTTGATTGGATCATAAGAGATGACATACCACGTACGAGTAAAGAGTACTTGTCGGTAACAAGGTTGAACAAGGTATGGAGATACCAATGATCAAACCTCGGACAAGTAAAATATCGTGTGACAAAGGGAATTGACATCGTATGTAAATGGTTCAATCGATCACTAAAGTCATCGTTGAATATGTGGGAGCCATTATGGATCTCCAGATCCCGCTATTGGTTATTGCTCAGAGAGGAGTCTCGACCATGTCTGCATAGTTCGCGAACCGTAGGTGACGCGCTTAAGGTTCGATGTCGCATAAATAGATTCGGAATATGAGATGAAGTCCGAAGTTCGGAGTCTCGGATGGGATCCAGGACATCACGAGGAGGTCCGGAATGGTCCGGAGAATAAGATTTATATATGGGAAGTCATTTTCCGGGGTTCGGGAAAGTTCCGGTTTTGACCGGAGCTTCTAGAATGTTCTAGAAGGGTCACCAGTGGGCCCACCACCCCGGAGAGGCCACATAGGCACCACATGGCATGGTGGGTCCTGCCCACTATGACATGTGGGCCCAGGCCCACCCCTAGAGATAGAATCTATCTCTAATTTAAATGGTTCAAATTTAGAGATAGAATCTATCTCAAGATTAAAGTGTTTAAATGAAGAGATAAAGGGGAAGACTTGGGGGGGACGATTTCCCCCCCTCATGCGCCGACCAAGGAAGAGGTGGGGCCAGGGGGAAACCCTAGCCGACCTCCCCCTATATAAAGAGGGGGTGGCCGGCCACCACACCCATCCAAACCCTAGCCGCCCCCTCTCTTCCTCCTCCATATACTGCGCAGGCTTAGGTGAAGCCCTGCAAATTTTCTCCACCACCTCCACCACGCCGTCGTGCTGGGATTCCGTGGAGATCTACCACTTCCGCTGCCCGGGAACGGGAGAGGACGGGCTTCATCGACACCGTACGCGCGACCGAGTACGGAAGTGCCGCCGGATTGCAGCACCGGAACGATCGTCTACACCAACAACGAGATTAATCTCATAGGCTTTGGAATCTTCGAGGGTTAGTCTCATCTCCATCTCGTTGCTCCGATCTTGTAGATTAGATCTTGGCTTTTCCATAGATTAGATCTTGGATTTATTCGTCTTTGCGGTAGGAAAAAATTTGTTTTCCATGCAACGAACCCATCAAGGAAGTGGTAAGAAAAAAGGTAATACGTTTAATTGATGCCGAGACTATCTACCTAGTATAATAAAGTGATTGGGTTATCGCTTCATCGTGTTCCAAAGGAAGGTGGGTTATTGTTGTTGTTAACGAAAATGAAGAACTTATTCCTACGAGGCCTATTATAGGGCATATGATGTGCATTGAATGTGGGATATTAAACATGAAACAATGAAAGATCATTACCCTGTATTGTTCATACATCAAATTCTAGAGAGGCTCACTAAGCATTCTCACTTTTGCTACTTAGGCGGGTACTTCGGTTTCTCCCAAATCATAGTTCACCCAGATGACCAGCTTATAACAACTTTTACACGCCCTTATGGTTTGCATGAATACTATTTTTGCCGATTTTGTGAAAGAAATTATGGAAGTTTTTGTGGATGATTTCTCTGTTTATGGAACTTCTATTGATAATTGTCTAATCAATCTTGACAAGGTTTTACAGCGTTGTGAAGAGACAAACCTTATACATAGCTAGGAGAAATGCCACTTTATGTTCGAAGAATGTATAGTGCTTAGTCATTAAATTTCAGGAAAAGAGATAGAAGTTTATAGAGCATGAAGAAGAAACTGGACGAAAGACGATTGAGCTAAAATCTATTAACAAAAGCAACAAGACTATGCAGATATGCATTCCTCCAGGTACCATACTTGTAGAGAGATTTTTAATACATGCAATTTGCAGCACACTGATAGGTTTGAAGGAGGTTTGCACATCTACTGCAAAGAAGCAAGGAAGTAGGAAATACAAACAAGGAATAGATCCACCGGCTTAACTTTTTTCTTAACGTATTAATGTACTAACTTCTAAAAGCTATTATTATGGTTCATGTTTTATCCTTCTTTAGAGCTCAAGGAACAGTTTGAGACCTTCTTGTGAATGGTACGGGCATACGGTACGGTCATACATGACCGTACTAGTACTCGTTGAACATTCAGAAGTCCTTCTCAGCATAAGCGACAAGTGGTACGCACATGTAGTACGGTCACATACGACATAAGTGGAACGGCCATTCAGTACGGTGACCTAAGACCATACCACCAATCGTGAAAACGCTTAGGAATTATCGTTTCTCTCCTCCCACTAAGTAATGAGTCGGCAACAAAGGTGGTTAGTACGGGCACTCACCCTCATGGGAGGTAATTTATTAGATCATATCTCTTTTTGTTTGGAATTTTTGCCTTCCATGGATCGGTACGATCACGGGTACAATCATCCATGACTGTACCGGTGGTCATTACCGTCGCAGATTGCTGCGAAGCAGTTATTTTTTCCATGTTTTTGTTAATATTCTTTCTTGGACGACACTAAAATTTATTAATTATCTTCCCGACATCTTAAACCCTTTATATATCCACCAAAAATGCTCTTTTTTTTCATAACCTCGGATTCAGTCTACAAGATGCACTATCAAGTTGGGAAGCCGCTCGGCCTCATGCCACTGAGGGACGAGCGAAGCCCCTCTCCTGAGCCAAAAGAAGGTCTTGGAGTCTTCAACTCCAGACCTAGGGGAAGGGTGAGCCCAAATGGAGCGCGCCCTTGTACGACTCCTAGGACTATGACTTCAATGACGACTACCTCGACGAACTTGAAGAACCATACATAGACTAGGAGGCTCACGAAAGATATGCAAGTGAAGCTGAAGCTATGAGACAGCACGACAAGGGACACATAGAGAGCATCGGGATCACCATGACCATCAACCCATCAAGCAAGATAAAGATATCTCCACCTGTGGCCAACACCATGAACGGAACGTTTAGGGAAACTACTTCGCGGTCCTCGAAGCAAGTTACTTTGAACGCCCGCTTGACAAACATGAAATTGCTTCATATTTAACCTTGGAGTTAATGCTCACTTTGATGGCTTATGTGTTTTCTCATAATAAATAAAAGTATGTCTAGTTCATTGCATTACCTCAAAGAAGGATTAAAATATTGTGCTATGAACAAGTAGACATGAACCTGATGGTTAGAAGAAATGAAAGTGATCATCCAAAACACTTAATTCCAAGTGGATGTGCAAAGTTTCAAATAAAAGCTTTGAGATTGCCTCACAATGTTCGTTCGGTTGAAATTAATGAATTATACCTTTCTTATAGTAATTCATTGCGCAAGCAAGTAGCTTCAGATGTGTGGAAGCATTTAGACCATATAATCCATACTAGTAGGATGGAATTCATGAAAGATTTTATGTCTCTAAACTGATCATTGACAACAATTGCGCTCAATCAATTTATCGACTCGCGTTTCATAAACAAGAATACCATGTTCCTTAAGATTCTATCTTGTTTGGGACGAGCAGAAGTAAGATTGGGTATGTTGGTGGGTGCAAATTGTGTAGTATTTTTCTTTAACTATTTGCATAAGTAGTAATAGAGTTTTGGTATTTTACCATTGTCTCGCGCACCTTTTCTGCTTGTTTCACCAGAATCCGAGAAATCAAGAGGTTAATGACAAACAAATAAAAATATCATTTTGGGGGGGGGGGGGGATATGATTATCAGAGGCAATAAAAACCGTCCAAACATGTACCCATGCACCTCCGGGTCAAGCCAAAGGCAAAATTCGTGAAGAGATGATCACATTGGTCTAACAACATGTACATGGCACGTTCATCCCTGCCCGTACATTGTGACTGTCCCATGTGTCGTTGGCTTTGTCTTGTCAAACATTTAACCTGGTGGCATCAGATCTAAGATCAAAGTTACAAAATCACCACACGACAAAAAAAATCTCACCTCCGGAAGGGATCTTGAGGGGTGTGAGGAAATCCATCATCGATACTACATGGATCTTGGAGGCTTCATCATCATCCTCATCATCTCCAGGGACATTCATCTTCATCTTTTTGTAATCCCAAACTCTAGTGAGGCTTTACAGTGTACTTGTTTGATCTCTTGTACTCCATTCATATAATCATCATGATGTTGTTAAACTCCATGTGTGACTAGTTCCATTTGTTTCTTGAGAAGATGGAGGAACCCTAGATTTATATATCATGAACTGAAATAAAGATTGCAACATTTTCATTTCTATTATGAATATATTGGTTTTCTTCTGCAATATTGTGCGAAGTCGACCGCAAAATAGTTTGCCCTCTCGGATGTTGAAGGAAATCGTCATTGTAGATAGTTGGTGGTTTGAGGGTGGAAATGAGAGGCTTCCATCACATCCGATCAACTACTATCAATAAGGAATATCGGAGATCCTAGAAGTTAAACTGTAACCATGGGCAGGGTGCACCCATCTCAAACTCCGCCATACAAAGGTACAACAAGGACATTATAAATCATAATTATGTTTTACATCTATGCTAGTGGTGAATTTGCAACTCGATGAGAACTCATTACCCATATTGCAGTTTCAACTAATAAAACCATCGCTCGCTTTGCTCCCTCTCGCTTTTATTTTTTGATTACTTTATTCACATTAATCATTACTTTATTTGCACACACAAACAATCATTCTACACACTCTTGATTTGGACCAAAGATAACTTGAAGGTAAAAAAAACACAAAGGTAGCAAAAATCATTGAAACCTTAGCAATTCAGCTCTCCATGGATTTGGTATACTATTCTATTCGAAACCAGGTACTTCCACATGTGCACTTGGAGACATCAGCGCTCCAGACTCAACACGCTGGCGACATGGCGTTTAGCGGGCCAACCGTCATTAGCACAACGGGCATACCAGTATTTTTTATGATGCCGTCGCCAACCTCCCTGCGGCCGCTTGATGGCGGCATCGATTCATCAAGCAGGGTCAGGGAGTTATTCTATGGTCGCAGTGGCACTTGGTCGGCGCAAGGAGTTGTCCTATCCCAACAGTGAAGTGTGGTTGGCGCAAATAGTTTTATGCATCGCCATTGATGTAGGCATTGCTTCGAGCCCTAAGCCGACATCAATGAGACGGCTGCTCGACCTTTTAAAGCCTACCACACCCCCCCCCCATTATCCCCAGATGCACTCTGTTGCTAGTCTGATCCCCTACCTCCTCCATACACGCTCCACGGCTATAGGTTTCAGGGGTCTCGTCGCAGTCGAGGTTGCAGTCGTAGCCACGGTCGATCACCTTCGCCTTCCTCTACATTGTCACCGTCGCCGATGGAGGAGGACACTGCCTTTGAAAACCTAGCCAACTTCGAGTTTTGCATCCCCATCTATGAAATCCCTTTGGGAAACAAGGTACATAGATTATACTCCCATTAAATGTTCACCACTGCAGGCCTCTGATACGTCTCCAACGTATCGATAATTTCTTATGTTCCATGCCACATTATTGATGATATCTACATGTTATATGCACATTATATGTCATATTTATGCATTTTCTGGAACTAACCTATTAACAAGATGCCGAAGAGCTGTTTGCTGTTTTTGGTTTCAGAAATCCTAGTAAGGAAATATTCTCGAATCGGACGAAATCAAGACCCAGGTCCCTATTTTTCCACGAAGCTTCCAAGACCGAAGAGTCAACGAAGTGGGGCCACAGGGTGCCCAAACCCTAGGGGCGGCCCCACCTCGGCCGCGCCGATCTGTGGTTTGGGGGCCCCGTGCCCCTCCCGACTTGCCCTTCCGCCTACAAATAGCCCCCGTGACGAAACCCCCGCATCGAGCCACGATACGGAAAACCTTCCAGACGCAGCCGCCAATCCCATCTCGGGGATTCAGGAGATCGTCCGGCACCCTGCCTGAGAGGGGATTCATCTCCCGAGGACTCTACACCGCCATGGTCGCTCCGGAGTGATGAGTGAGTAGTTCACCCTCGGACTATGGGTCCATAGCAGTAGCTAGATGGTTGTCTTCTCCTCATTGTGCTTCATTGTTGGATCTTGTGAGCTGCCTAACATGATCAAGATCATCTATCTGTAATGCTATATGTTGTGTTTGTCGGGATCCGATGGATAGAGAATACTATGTTATGGTAATTATCAAGTTATTACATATGTGTTGTTTATGATCTTGCATGCTCTCCGTTATTAGTAGAGGCTCTGGCCAAGTTTTTACTCTTAACTCCAAGAGGGAGTATTTATGCTCGATAGTGGGTTCATGCCTCGCATTGATACCGGGACGTGACAAAAGTTCTAAGGTTGTGCTGTTGCCACTAGGGATAAAACATTGATGCTATGTCCGAGGATGTAGTTATTGATTACATTACGCACCATACTTAATGCAATTGTCTTGTTTGCAACTTAATTGAGGGGTTCGGATGATAACCTGAAGGTGGACTTTTTAGGCATAGATGCAGTTGGATGGCGGTCTATGTACTTTGTCGTAATGCCCAATTAAATCTCACTATATTTACCATGTCATGTATGTGCATTGCGGTGCCCTCTCTATTTGTCAATTGCCCGACTGTAATTTGTTCACCCAACATGCTTTATCTTATGGGAGAGACACCTCTAGTGAACTGTGGACCCCCATTCTTTTATACTGAAATACAATCTACTGCAATACTTGTTTTACTGTTTTCTTGCAAACAATCATCTTCCACACAATACGGTTAATCCTTTGTTACAGCAAGCCGGTGAGATTGACAACCTCACTGCTTCGTTGGGACAAAGTACTTGGTTTGTGTTGTGCAGTTCCACGTTGGCGCCGAATCCCTGGTGTTGCGCCGCACTACATCCCGCCGCCATCAACCTTCAACGTGCTTCTTGGCTCCTCCTGGTTCGATAAACCTTGGTTTCTTTCTGAGGGAAAACTTGTTGTGCGCATCATACCTTCCTCTTGGGGTTCCCCAACGAACGTGTGAAATACACGCCATCAGCATATTTTCTTCACGCCGCCGGGAGATCAAGACACGCTGCAAGGAGTCTCCACTTCTCAATCTCTTTACTTTGTTTTTGTCTTGCTTTATTTTATTTACTACTTTGTTTGCTGCATTATATCAAAACACAAAAAAATTAGTTGCTAGTTTTACTTTATTTACTGTCTTGCTCTCTATATCAAAAACACAAAAAAATTAGTTACTTGCATTTATTTTATCTAGTTTGCTTTATTTACTGCTGTTAAAATGAATACTCCTGAAAATACTAAGTTGTGTGACTACACTAGTTAGGCATAATGGACAACAATGAGCTTCTTATTCTATTTCCTGATTTAAGACATGGATGGTTTGATGCGAAATTAAAAAACCTATGGAACATATTAGTATGAACACTTTGAACACCATTGTTGCTAATGATATGGAAAATTCTAAGCTTGGGGAAGCTGGCTTTGATGAGCATGATATTTTTAGTCCCCCAAGCATTGAGGAGAAAATTTACTTTGATGATACTATGCCTCCTACACTTGATGAGAATAATAATGGTAGCTACTTTGTTGAATTTGCTCCCACTACAACTAATAAAATTGATTATGCCTATGTGGAGAGTAATAATTTTATGCATGAGACTCATGGTAAGAATGCTTTATGTGATAGTTATATTGTTGAGTTTGCTCATGTTGCTACTGAAATTTATTATGAGAGAGGAAAATATGGTGGTAGAAATTTTCATGTTACTAAAACACCTCTCTATGTGCTGAAATTTTTGAAACTACACTTGTTTTATCTTCCTATGCTTGTTACTTTGCTCCTCATGAACTTGTTTATTTACAAGATTCCTATGCATAGGAAGCATGTTAGACTTAAATGTGTTTTGAATTTGCTTCTTGATGCTCTCTTTTGCTTCAACTCTTATTTCTTGCGAGTACATCATTAAAACTGCTGAGCCCATCTTAATGGCTATAAAGAAAGAACTTCTTGGGAGACAACCCATGTTTTTACTACAGTACTTTGTTTTATATTTGAGTCTTGGAAGTTGTTTACTACTGTAGCAACCTCTCCTTATCATGTTTTTGTGCCAAGTAAAGTCTCTATAGTAAGGTTCATACTAGATTTGGATTACTGCGCAGAAACAGATTTCTTTGCTGTCACGAATCTGGGTCTAATTCTCTGTAGGAAACTCAGAAAATTATGCCAATTTACGTGAGTAATCCTCAGATATGTACGCAACTTTCATTAGTTTTGAGTTTTTCCATTTGAGCAAGTCTGGTGCCATTTTAAAATCGTCTTTACGAACTGTTCTGTTTTGACAGATTCTGCCTTTTATTTCGCATTGCCTCTTGTGCTATGTTGGATGAATTTCTTTGATCCATTAATGTCCAGTAGCTTTATGCAATGTCCAGAAGTGTAAAGAATGATTGTGTCACCTCTGAACATGTAAATTTTTATTGTGCACTAACTCTCTAATGAGTTTGCTTGAAGTTTGGTGTGAAGGAAGTTTTCAAGGATCAAGAGAGGAGTATGATATACTATGATCAAGAGGAGTGAAAGCTCTAATCTTGGGGATGCCCCGGTGGTTCACCCCTGCATATTCTAAGAAGACTCAAGCGTCTAAGCTTGGGGATGCCCAAGGCATCCCCTTCTTCATCGACAACATCATCAGGTTCCTCCCCTGAAACTACATTTTTATTCCGTCACATCTTATGCACTTTGCTTGGAGCGTCGGTTTGTTTTTGTTTTTTGTTTTGTTTGAATAAAGTTGGATCCTAGCATTCACTTTGTGGGAGAGAGACACGCTCCGCTGTTGCATATGGACAAATATGTCCTTAGGCTTTACTCATAATGTTCAAGGCGAAGTTTCTTCTTCGTTAAATTGTTATATGGTTGGAATTGGAAAATGCTACATGTAGTAATTGCTATAATATCTTGGATAATGTGATACTTGGCAATTGTTGTGCTCATGTTTAAGCTCTTGCATCATATACTTTGCACCCATTAATGAAGAAATACTTGGAGCTTGCTAATTTGGTTTGCATATTTGGTTTCTCTAGAGTCTAGATAATATCTAGTATTGAGTTTTGAACAACAAGGAAGACGGTGTAGAATCTTATAATGTTTACAATATGTCTTTTATGTGAGTTTTGCTGCACCGCTCATCCTTGTGTTTGTTTCAAATAACCTTGCTAGCCTAAACCTTGTATCGAGAGGGAATACTTCTCATGCATCCAAAATACTTGAGCCAACCACTATGCCATTTGTGTCCACCATACCTACCTACTACATGGTATTTCTCCGCCATTCCAAAGTAAATTGCTTGAGTGCTACCTTTAAAACTCCATCATTCGCCTTTGCAATATATAGCTCATGGGACAAAAATAGCCTTAAAAACTATTGTGGTATTGAATATGTACTTATGCATTTTATCTCTTATTAAGTTGCTTGTTGTGCGATAACCATGCTTCGGGGACGCCATCAACTATTCTTTGTTGAATATCATGTGAGTTGCTATGCATGTCCGTCTTGTCTGAAGTAAGGGAGATCTACCACCTTATGGTTAAGCATGCATATTGTTAGAGAAGAACATTGGGCCGCTAACTATAGCCATGAATCATGGTGGAAGTTTCAGTTTTGGACACATATCCTCAATCTCCAGTGAGAATAATAATTGTTGTTACATGCTTATGCATTAAAGAGGAGTCCATTATCTGTTGTTCATGTTGTCCCGGTATGGGTGTCTAAGTTGAAGAATGATCAAAAGCGAAATCCAATGCGAACTTTCTCCTTAGACCCTTGTACAGGCGGCATGGAGGTACCCCATTGTGACACTTGGTTAAAACATGTGCATTGTGATGATCCGGTAGTCCAAGCTAATTAGGACAAGGTGCGGGCACTATTAGTATACTATGCATGAGGCTTGCAACTTGTAAGATATAATTTACATAACTCATATGCTTTATTACTACCGTTGACAAAATTGTTTCATGTTTTCAAAATAAAAGCTCTAGCACAAATATAGCAATCGATGCTTTCTCTTTGAAGGACCATTCTTTTACTTTTATGTTGAGTCAGTTTACCTATCTCTCTCCACCTCAAGAAGCAAACACTTGTGTGAACTGTGCATTGATTCCTACATACTTGCATATTGCACTTGTTATATTACTCTATGTTGACAATTATCCATGAGATATACATGTTATAAGTTGAAAGCAACCGCTGAAACTTCATCTTCCTTTGTGTTGCTTCAATACCTCTACTTTGATTTATTGCTTTATGAGTTAACTCTTATGCAAGACTTATTGATGCTTGTCTTGAAGTACTATTCATGAAAAGTCTTTGCTTTATGATTCATTTGTTTACTCATGTCATTACCATTGTTTTGATCGCTGCATTCATTACATATGTTTACAAATAGTATGATCAAGATTATGATAGCATGTCACTTCAGAAATTATCTTTGTTATTGTTTTACCTGCTCGGGACGAGCAGAACTAAGCTTGATACGTCTCCAACGTATCGATAATTTCTTATGTTCCATGCCACATTATTGATGATATCTACATGTTATATGCACATTATATGTCATATTTATGCATTTTGGAACTAACCTATTAACAAGATGCCGAAGAGCCATTCTGCTGTTTTTGGTTTCGAAATCCTAGTAAGGAAATATTCTCGGAATCGGAATCAAGACCCAGGTCCCTATTTTTCCACGAAGCTTCCAAGACCGAAGAGACCACGTGGGGCCCAAACCCTAGGGCGGCGCGGCCCCACCCCTGGCCGCGCCGACCTGTGGTTTGGGGCCCCTGTGCCCCCTCCTGACTTGCCCTTCCGCCTACAAATAGCCCCCGTGACGAAACCCCCAGTACCGAGAGCCACGATACGGAAAACCTTCCAGAGACGCAGCCGCCAATCCCATCTCTGGGGATTCAGGAGATCGCCTCCACCTGCCGAGAGGGGATTCATCTCCCGAGGACTCTACACCGCCATGGTCGCCTCCGGAGTGATGAGTGAGTAGTTCACCCCTGGACTATGGGTCCATAGTAGCTAGATGGTTGTCTTCTCCTCATTGTGCTTCATTGTTGGATCTTGTGAGCTGCCTAACATGATCAAGATCATCTATCTCGTAATGCTATATGTTGTGTTTGTCGGGATCCGATGGATAGAGAATACTATGTTATGGTAATTATCAAGTTATTACATATGTGTTGTTTATGATCTTGCATGCTCTCCGTTATTAGTAGAGGCTCTGGCCAAGTTTTTACTCTTAACTCCAAGAGGGAGTATTTATGCTCGATAGTGGGTTCATGCCCGCATTGATACCTGGGACAGTGAGAAAGTTCTAAGGTTGTGTTGTGTTGCCACTAGGGATAAAACATTGATGCTATGTCCGAGGATGTAGTTATTGATTACATTACGCACCATACTTAATGCAATTGTCTGTTTGCAACTTAATACCGGAGGGGGTTCGGATGATAACTGAAGGTGGACTTTTTAGGCATAGATGCATTGGATGGCGGTCTATGTACTTTGTCGTAATGCCCAATTAAATCTCACTATATTTACCATGTCATGTATGTGCATTGCGGTGCCTCTCTATTTGTCAATTGCCCGACTGTAATTTGTTCACCCAACATGCTTTATCTTATGGGAGAGACACCTCTAGTGAACTGTGGACCCCGGTCCATTCTTTTATACCGAAATACAATCTACGCAATACTTGTTTTACTGTTTTCTAAAACAATCATCTTCCACACAATACGGTTAATCCTTTATACAGAAGCCGGTGAGATTGACAACCTCACCACTTCGTTGGGACAAAGTACTTGGTTTGTGTTGTGCAAGTTCCACGTTGGCGCCGAATCCTGGTGTTGCGCCGCACTACATCCCGCCGCCATCAACCTTCAACGTGCTTCTTGGCTCCTCCCGGTTCGATAAACCTTGGTTTCTTTCTGAGGGAAAACTTGCTGCTGTGCGCATCATACCTTCCTCTTGGGGTTCCCCAACGAACGTGTGAAATACACGCCATCAGCCTCTAATTTCTTTCGAAGTCCACCAAAATGAAGCTGCGGGAAGCCGACAATGGTCCTCACATGTGGTTTATGGAGGTCCTGTTTGCCGGGCAAGGCCACATGTACCTTGACAGTGCTTCCTAATCTTCACATAAGATGGTGATGACATGCTCTCCGTGAAGTTGTTCGATGATACGATATACCGCATGCACTACCACATGGAAAGCGACGACAACGACAAGGATGATGCGCCGAAGCCTCTAGTTTAGGTTTTAGTTGGCCCCTCTATTTTTTACTTCTATTAAAAAAAAGTATGTCAACGCAATCCAAAACAAAGTTTGAATGGAATATTAAATTTTTGTTGCCAAAAATGTGTTTGACAGCCCGTTTGGGGGACGCAGCTAGGAACAAGCGTCCCCCAAACATGGCACGGCGCAGCAGCATCCCCCAAGCGACCGATCAGATGCTTTTCTGAGGCGTTGTTTGGGGGGCGTGACTAGAGATGCTCTAATGTTATGTTGTCAAACTCTTATTATCTACATATTTTCAAAATAACTACACATTGAGATATTTCCAATACATACAAAGGATTTGCCACATTTCTATGTAGCCAATTGACTACACTGAAATCCCTCACTACGCCATTCCTGTAACAACTAATGTATATAGGCTTCCCAAAACAGGTGATATTAATACATCATCCAAAAGTGGGTTTATATCACCTGTGTAGTTTTGATTTCCAGAGGATGTAAAATAGGTCACTTGTGCCACACAAGGTGACGTAAAATATGTCACCTAGCACGAGAAATTCTTCTTCTTCGACACTTCAAGCTTCAAAATTAACAATTCAAACTTCAATTTGAACCCTTCTAATTTATTTCAACTGTTCAATACATTCAAACTTGACTCCGATGATGCATAGAAGCTAAATTTTGACATAACTTCGACCCTAAAATTCATAGTTCGATTGACACTAGACTTCGATAGATCCTAAACTTCGACCCTTCGATGTATACTATGTTGAATGTAGATGGGCTGCAGCCCAGTAAGGCAGCCATGTAGTCTACAATTTCTGAAATCTCAAGGCCCATCACGTTGGCAGCTTGGGACAACCTTGGGGGACAAAGTTTAGTCCCACATTGCTAGTTGGGAGAGAGTTGGAGTGGTATATAAGGGCTGTTGTTCTAGTCATTCCAAGTGAGTGAGAATAGAAGGAGCCCTCGCGCACTCCTCCTCCTCCGCCCGCCTCGGCTCGTCACGCACGCACGTCGCGTTTCGTGACTCGAGTTCGAGTTCGAGACACACTCAAGGAAGCCTAAATTTTTACTTGGTGCACCAACTGAGTTGGGTACGTGTCGACCTGCATGTGCATGCTGGCCGCGTGTCCCTGGCTTCCTACGCGTGGCAACGCGGTCAGGTCGGCTCTCCTCCCAGGCTATACCAGCAGACAGATCAGATCTGGAGAATACAGTTCTCAGAACTCTCTAGTCCGTCTCTCTCACGAAGTTCCTTTTGCTACGCTACTCTTTACTATTCCCCATCCTGGCGACTGCGTGCACAGCCGTTCGGGAGAGCAGGCCTCCGAAACTCCGTCCGTTGAGATACTGCACCAGGAGACGGGCGATAAGGTTTTGGGAGCGTCTCGGCGCGATGCGCTGCTGTTCATGCTCTTCTTCGCCGGCTCGATCTTCATCGACAGATCCGACTACACCATGGGCGACATCAACAATACCCATGGTGGTGGTGGTGCTGCTGGTGCGACCTTCCCGGTCGCGATGTCCGTGTTTTTCCTCTCCTACCTTGCACTGCTACTTGTTCCATGTTCAGATCTGATGCATGTGCTTAGTCTGATGTGTGTGGTTAAGTATGCTTGTGCATCTGTCATGTTGTTTTCGGTAATTAATCTCACACGGAAATTTCCTAATAATCCAACAATCCAAAAACCTTATATGCTTAGGCAATTTTCACCGTCTGGTTTTGCTGTTGCGCTTAAACCGAGCCCGTTTACGGGTTCTCATTTCAAGAGATGGCATAATAAGACCCTCTTGTGGCTCACTTCTATGGGCGTGCACCGAGTTGCGGAAGGTATTCCCAGAGGTCCGCTTACTCCTGAAGAGGATAAAGCGTTCGGGGATGCCACCGTAATCTTTGTGGGTGCCGTCCTAAGTGTGCTTGGAGACAAGTTGGTTGATGCTTATCTGCACATCCGAAATGGGAAGGAACTGTGGGATGCACTGGACGCTAAGTTTGGTGCTGCCGATGCCGGAGGTGAACTGTATGCTATGGAGCAGTTCAATGACTACAGAATGGTTGAGAACCGATCTGTAGTAGAACAGGCTCATGAGATACAGATCATGGCAAAGGAACTTGAGCTCCTCAAGTGTGTGCTACCGGACAAGTTTGTCGCGGGATGCATTGTCGCTAAGCTTCCCCTTCATGGAGGAACTTTGCCACTTCTCTGAAACATCGAGGCATGAGTTCTCGTTGAGAATATCATGGGCTCTCTGGATGTTGAGGAGAAGGCGAGGGCAAAAGACAAACACACTGGAGGAACCGAGGGACGTTCTGCTGCCAATATGGTGCAGAAAAATGCCCACAAGTCCAAGGGAAAGAACACGGGAGTCTCCCAGACTACCAACTTCAAGAAAAAGGGGAAAACGGAGAAGAAAGATCCTTGCTGAGTGTGTGGCGAGACTGGCCATTGGGCCAATCGTTGTCCACAACGCAAAGGAAAGAAAGGTCAGGCTGGACAGAACTCAAATTCTGTCAGCATGGTCATTGGCAACACAGAGGAAGGAACTACAGGGTATGGTAATATATTACCTACTGTTCTTTCGGTGTTTCAGCCCACAGAATGGTGGGTTGATACAGGTGCTAATGTTCATGTGTGTGCTGACATCTCCATGTTTACCTCTTATCAGGCCCGAGGTTCCTCAGTAATTATGGTGAATGGGTTACATGCTATTGTTCGTGGTGTTGGCACGGTAGATCTGAAGTTTACTTCAGAAAAGATCGTGCAACTGAAGAACGTGCTGCATGTCCCTTCTATCAAGAAGAATCTCGTTAGTGGCTCCCGTCTTATGAAAGATGGGTTTAAGTTGGTGTTTGAGTCCAATAAAGTTGTACTGTCTAAGTATGGAACTTTTGTTGGAAAGGGCTATGAATGTGAGGGAATGTTTCGCTTCTCTCTAGAAGACTTCTGTGATAATATTGTGAACCATGTAAGCACTAGTGTTAATGAAACTAATGTTTGGCATTCACGACTTTGTCATGTTAATTTTGGTTGTATGACGCGGCTTGCTGATATGAGTTTAATTCCGAAATTCACCTTTGTCAAAGGCTCTAAGTGCCATGCTTGTGTGCAAGCAAAAGCCTCGCAAGCCTCACAAGCCTGCGAAGGAAAGAAACTTGGCACCACTAGAGCTCATACATTCAGATCTATGTGAGATGAATGGTGAGTTGACAAAAGGTGGAAAGAAATATCATGACTTTGATTGATGATTCCACTAGGTACTGTTATGTGTATCTCCTGAAAACTAAAGATGAGGCTCTTGATTTCTTTAAAATCTATAAGGCCGAAGTTGAAAACCAACTTGAAAGAAAGATAAAAAGGGTTCGGTCCGATCGTGGTGGAGAGTACTTTTCTAATGAGTACAATTTATTTTGTGCGGAACATGGTATAATCCATGAGAGGTCGCCTCCCAATTCCCCACAATCCAATGGGATCGCGGAAAGGAAAAACCGTACTCTAACAGATTTGGTTAACTCCATGTTAGATGTTTCGGGTTTATCCAAGGAATGGTGGGGGAGGCTATATTGACTTCGTGTCATGTCCTAAACCGTGTTCCAACCAAGAATAAAGAGATTACCCCTTATGAGAAATGGTAAAAGAAAAGACCAACACTCTCCTACCTACGAACTTGGGGCTGTTTGGCTAAAGTGAATTTGCCAATCACCAAGAAGCGAAAGCTTGGACCAAAAACCGTGGACTGTGTCTTTCTTGGCTATGCTGCCCATAGCATTGCTTATAGATTTCTTGTGGTGAAATCTGGAGTGGATTATATGAATGTTGGCACCATCTTTGAATCAAGAGATGCTACATTCTTTGAGGATATATTTCGTATGAGAGATATGCATGTCATGTCTAGTTGGGAATCTGATCCAATACATGAAACTCCTATGGAGTCTGATGAGGAATCTGATGATGAGAGTTCAGATTCTGATGAAGATGACAATGAAGCTCCCACAAGGAGTAAGAGACAAAGGACTGCAATATCTTTTGGTAATGATTTCATTGTATATCTCGTGGATGATACTCTGATGACGCGTAAAGCACACGCTCGTTGGGAACCCCAAGTGGAAGGTGTGATGCGTACAGCAGCAAGTTTCCCTCAGTAAGAAACCAAGGTTTATCGAACCAGGAGCCAAGAAGCACGTTGAAGGTTGATGGCGGCGGGATGTAGTGCGGCGCAACACCGGGATTCCGGCGCCAACGTGGAACCTGCACAACACAACCAAAGTACTTTGCCCCAACGAAACAGGAGGTTGTCAATCTCACCGGCTTGCTGTAACAAAGGATTAACCGTATTGTGTGGAAGATGATTGTTTGCAAGAAAACAGAGAAAACAAGTATTGCAGAGATTGTATTTCAAGAAGAGAATTGGACCGGGTCCATCACTAGAGGTGTCTCTCCCATAAGATAAAAGCATGTTGGGTGAACAAATTACGGGCAATTGACAAATAGAGAGGGCACCGCAATGCACATACATGACATGGTAAATATAGTGAGATTTAATTGGGCATTACGACAAAGTACATAGACCGCCATCCAACCGCATCTATGCCTAAAAAGTCCACCTTCGGTTATCATCCGAACCCCTTCCAGTATTAAGTTGCAAACAACAGACAATTGCATTAAGTATGGTGCGTAATGTAATCAACAACTACATCCCGGACATAGCATCAATGTTTTATCCCTAGTGGCAACAAGACAACACAACCTTAGAACTTTCTCATGTCCCTGTATCAATGCATGAACCCACTATCGAGCATAAATACTCCCTCTTGGAGTTAAGAGTAAAACTTGGCCAGAGCCTCTACTAATAACGGAGAGCATGCAAGATCATAAACAACACATATGTAATAACTTGATAATCACCATAGCATAGCATTCTCTATCCATCGGATCCCGACAAACACAACATATAGCATTACAGATAGATGATCTTGATCATGTTAGGCAGCTCACAAGATCCAACAATGAAGCACAATGAGGAGAAGACAACCATCTAGCTACCGCTATGGACCCATAGTCCAGGGTGAACTACTCACTCATCACTCCGGAGGCGACCATGGCGGTGTAGAGTCCTCCGGGAGATGAATCCCCTCTCCGGCAGGGTGCCGGAGGCGATCTCCGAATCCCCCGAGATGGGATTGGTGGCGGCTGCGTCTCGGAAGGTTTTCCGTATCGTGGCTCTCGTGATGGGTTTCGTCGCGGAGGCTTTAGGCGGAAGGGTAGGTCAGAGGCGGCACGAGGGCCCCACACCACAGGGCCGCGCGGCCAAGGGGGGCCGCGCCGCCCTAGGGTGTGGCCCCTCGTGGCCCCTCTTCGTCTCGTCTTCGGACTTTGGAAGCTTCGTGGCGAAATAGGACCCGGGCGTTGATTTCGTCCAATTCCGAGAATATTTCCTTACTAGGATTTCTGAAACCAAAAACAGCAGAAAGAAACGGCTCTGCATCTTGTTAATAGGTTAGTTCCGAAAATGCATAAATATGACATATAATGTGCATATAACATGTAGATAACATCAATAATGTGGCATGGAACATAAGAAATTATCGATACGTTGGAGACGTATCGCATCCCCAGCTTAGTTCTGCTCGTCCAGTAAAACGATAACAAAGATAATTTCTGAAGTGACATGCCATCATAATCTTGATCATATTGTAAACATATGTAATGAATGCAGCGATCAAAACAATGGTAATGACATGAGTAAACAACTGAATCATAAAGCAATGACTTTTCATGAATAGTACTTTCAAGACAAGCATCAATAAGTCTTGCATAAGAGTTAACTCATAAAGCAATAATTCAAAGTAGAGGCATTGAAGCAACACAAAGGAAGATGAAGTTTCAGCGGTTGCTTTCAACTTGTAACATGTATATCTCATGGATAGTTGTCAACATAGAGTAATATAACAAATGCAATATGCAAGTATGTAGGAATCAATGCACAGTTCACACAAGTGTTTGCTTCTTGAGGTGGAGAGAAATAGGTGAACTGACTCAACATAAAAGTAAAAGAAAGGTCCTTCAGAGAGCAGATTGCTATATTTGTGCTAGAGCTTTGGTTTTGAAAACATGAAACAATTTTGTCAACGGTAGTAATAAAGCATATGTATCATGTAAATTATATCTTACAAGTTGCAAGCCTCATGCATAGTATACTAATAGTGCCCGCACCTTGTCCTAATTAGCTTGGACTACCGGATCATCACAATGCACATGTTTTAACCAAGTGTCACAAAGGGGTACCTCTATGCCGCCTGTACAAAGGTCTAAGGAGAAAGCTCGCATTGGATTTCTCGCTATTGATTATTCTCAACTTAGACATCCATACCGGGACAACATAGACAACAGGTAATGGACTCCTCTTTTATGCATAAGCATGTAACAACAATTAATAATTTTCTCATTTGAGATTGAGGATATATGTCCAAGACTGAAACTTCCACCATGGATCATGGCTTTAGTTAGCGGCCCAATGTTCTTCTCTAACAATATGCATGCTTAACCATAAGGTGGTAGATCGCTCTTACTTCAGACAAGACGAACATGCATAGCAACTCACATGAAATTCAACAAAGAGTAGTTGATGGCGTCCCCAGTGAACATGGTTATCGCCTAACAAGCAACTTAATAAGAGATAAAGTGCATAATTACATATTCAATACCACAATAGTTTTTAAGGCTATTTTGTCCCATGAGCTATATATTGCAAAGGCGAATGATGGAATTTTAAAGGTAGCACTCAAGCAATTTACTTTGGAATGGCGGAGAAATACCATGTAGTAAGTAGGTATGGTGGACACAAATGGCATAGTGGTTGGCTCAAGGATTTTGGATGCATGAGAAGTATTCCCTCGATACAAGGTTTAGGCTAGCAAGGCTATTTGAAACAAACACAAGGATGAACCGGTGCAGCAAAACTCACATAAAATACATATTGTAAACATTATAAGACTCTACACCGTCTTCCTTGTTGTTCAAAACTCAATACTAGAAATTATCTAGACTTAAAGAGACCAAATATGCAAACCAAATTTTAGCAAGCTCTATGTATTTCTTCATTAATGGGTGCAAAGTATATGATGCAAGAGCTTAAACATGAGCACAACAATTGCCAAGTATCAAATTACCCAAGACATTATAGCAATTACTACATGTAGCATTTTCCAATTCCAACCATATAACAATTTAACGAAGAGGAAACTTCGCCATGAATATTATGAGCTAAGAACACATGTGTTCATACGAACCAGCGGAGCGTGTCTCTCTCCCACACAAGGATGAACTTATTCAAACATAAACAAAAACAAAAGCAAACAGACGCTCCAAGTAAAGTACATAAGATGTGACCGAATAAAAATATAGTTTCGGGGAGGAACCTGATAATGTTGTCGATGAAGAAGGGGATGCCTTGGGCATCCCCAAGCTTAGATGCTTGAGTCTTCTTGAAATATGCAGGGATGAACCACCGGGGCATCCCCAAGCTTAGACTCTTCACTCTTCTTGATCATAGTATATCATCCTCTCTTGACCCTTGAAAACTTCCTCCACACCAAACTTTAAGCAAACTCATTAGAGGGTTAGTGCATAATTAAAAATTCACATGTTCAGAGGTGACACAATCATTCTTAACACTTCTGGACATTGCACAAAACTCTGAAAGTTAATGGAGCAAAGAAACTCATTCAACATAGCAAAAGCGGCAATGCGAAATAAAAGGCAGAATCTGTCAAAAACAGAACAGTCCGTAAAGACGAATTTTAAAATGGCACCAGACTTGCTCAAATGGAAAAACTCAAAACTAATGAAAGTTGCGTACATATCTGAGGATCACTCACGTAAATTGGCATAATTTTCTGAGTTACCTGCAGAGAATTAGACCCAGATTCGTGACAGACAGCAATGTTGTTTCTGCGCAGCAATCCAAATCTAGCATCAACTTTACCATAGAGACTTTACTTGGCACAAAAATGCAACAAAACTAAGATAAGGAGAGGTTGCTACAGTAGTAAACAACTTCCAAGACACAAATATAAAACAAAGTACTGTAGCAAAATAACACATGGGTTATCTCCCAAGAAGTTCTTTCTTTATAGCCGTTAAGATGGGCTCAGCAGTTTTAATGATGCACTCGCAAGAAATAGTAGTTGAAGCAAAAGAGAGCATCAAGAGGCAAATTCAAAACACATTTAAGTCTAACATGCTTCCTATGAAAAGGAATCTTGTACACAAATAAATTCATGAAGAGCAAAGTAACAAGATCAGGAAGATAAAACAAGTGTAGTTTCAAAAATTTCAGCACATAGAGAGGTGTTTTAGTAACATGAAAATTTCTACCACCATATTTTCCTCTCTCATAATAACTTTCAGTAGCATCATGAGCAAACTCAACAATATAACTATCAAATGAAACATTCTTATCATGAGTCTCATGCATAAAATTATTACTCTCCACATAAGCATAATCAATTTTATTAGTTGTAGTGGGAGCAAATTCAACAAAGTAGCTATCATTATTATTCTCATCATCAAATATAGGAGGCATATTGTAATCATAATCAAATTCATCCTCCATAACAGGTGGTAACAAATGACTACTATCATTATAATCATCATAAATAGGAGGCAAAGTATCATCAAAGAAAATTTTCTCCTCAATGCTTGGGGGACTAAAAAGATCATGCTCATAACCAGCTTCCCCAAGCTTAGAATTTTCTATATTATTATCAACAATGGTGTTCAAAGCGTTCATACTAATATTACTACCAGCATGCAAATAAGATTCCATAGGTTTTTTAATTTTCGCATCAAACAATCCATGTTTTAAATGAGGAAATAGAATAAGAAGATCATTCTTGTCCATTATGCCAAACTAGTGTAAACAAGAAACAAAAAGTTGCAATTGCAGAGTCTAAAGGAAATAGCTTCGAGTACTTACAACGGCGCCGGAAAATAGCTTAGTAGTCGAGATCCGGAGTGTGAGTACCTTTTACCTTTCCTCCCCGGCAACGGCGCCAGAAATTTAGCTTGATGACGCGTAAAGCACACGCTCGTTGGGAACCCCAAGTGGAAGGTGTGATGCGTACAGCAGCAAGTTTCCCTCAGTAAGAAACCAAGGTTTATCGAACCAGGGGAGCCAAGAAGCACGTTGAAGGTTGATGGCGGCGGATGTAGTGCGGCGCAACACCAGGGATTCCGGCGCCAACGTGGAACCTGCACAACACAACCAAAGTACTTTGCCCCAACGAAACAGTGAGGTTGTCAATCTCACCGGCTTGCTGTAACAAAGGATTAACCGTATTGTGTGGAAGATGATTGTTTGCAAGAAAAGAAAACAAGTATTGCAGTAGATTGTATTTCAGTAAAGAGAATTGGACCGGGGTCCACAGTTCACTAGAGGTGTCTCTCCCATAAGATAAAAGCATGTTGGGTGAACAAATTACAGTCGGGCAATTGACAAATAGAGAGGGCACCGCAATGCACATACATGACATGGTAAATATAGTGAGATTTAATTGGGCATTACGACAAAGTACATAGACCACCATCCAACTGCATCTATGCCTAAAAAGTCCACCTTCAGGTTATCATCCGAACCCCTTCCGGTATTAAGTTGCAAACAATAAATTGCATTAAGTATGGTGCGTAATGTAATCAACAACGACATCCTCGGACATAGCATCAATGTTTTATCCCTAGTGGCAACAGCACAACACAACCTTAGAACTTTGTCACTGTCCCAGGTATCAATGGAGGTATGAACCCACTATCGAGCATAAATACTCCCTCTTGGAGTTAAGAGTAAAACTTGGCCAGAGCCTCTACTAATAACGGAGAGCATGCAAGATCATAAACAACACATATGTAATAACTTGATAATCACCATAGCATAGCATTCTCTATCCATCGGATCCCGACAAACACAACATATAGCATTACAGATAGATGATCTTGATCATGTTAGGCAGCTCACAAGATCCAACAATGAAGCACAATGAGGAGAAGACAACCATCTAGCTACTGCTATGGACCCATAGTCCAGGGTGAACTACTCACTCATCACTCCGAGGCGACCATGGCGGTGTAGAGTCCTCCGGAGATGAATCCCTCTCCGGCAGGGTGCCGGAGGCGATCTCCCGAATCCCCGAGATGGGATTGGCGGCGGCTGCGTCTCTGGAAGGTTTTCCGTATCGTGGCTCTCGGTACTGGGGGTTTCGTCGCGGAGGCTTTAAGTAGGCGGAAGGGTAGGTCAAGAGGCGGACGAGGGCCCCACACCACAGGGCCGCGCGGCCAAGGGGGGCCGCGCCGCCTAGGGTGTGGACCCCTCGTGGCCCCTCTTCGTCTCGTCTTCGGACTTCGGAAGCTTCGTGGCGAAATAGGACCCCGGGCGTTGATTTCGTCCAATTCCGAGAATATTTCCTTACTAGGATTTCTGAAACCAAAAACAGCAGAAACAAGAATCGGCTCTTCGGCATCTTGTTAATAGGTTAGTTCCAGAAAATGCATAAATATGACATATAATGTGCATATAACATGTAGATAACATCAATAATGTGGCATGGAACATAAGAAATTATCGATACGTTGGAGACATATCATACTCCCATTACCATTTCTGAAGCTCTCGCATCCCCTGATGCAGACTACTGGAAGGAAGCGGTTCAAAGTGAGATGGATTCCATCTTGGCTAATGAAACGTGGGAGTTAACTGAGCGTCCTTATGGGTGCAAACCTGTACGATGTAAATGGGTATTTAAGAAGAAGTTTCGAGCTGATGGTATGATGACCCACAAGTATAGGGGATCGCAACAGTCTTCGAGGGAAGTAATACCCAATTTATTGATTCGACACAAGGGGAGCCAAAGAATATTTGTAAGCCCACGGAGTTGTCAATTCAGCTGCACTGGAAACAGACTTGCTCGCAAGAGTTTATCGAGGGCTTTATAGCAGTAGCGAGTGAAATATCAGTAACAAAGACAAAGTAGTGATTATAGTAAACAGCAGGATTAAAATACTGTAGGCACATGGATGGATGAACGGGTGTTGCATGGATGAGAGAAACTCATGTAACAATCAAGATAGGGCATTTGCAGATAATAATAAAACGGTATCCAAGTACTAATCAATCCATAGGCATGTGTTCCGTATTTAGTCGTACGTGCTCACAATGAGAAACTTGCACAACATCTTTTGTCCTACCAGCCGGTGGCAGCCGGGCCTCTAGGGAATCTACTGGAAATTAAGGTACTCCTTTTAATAGAGAACCGGAGTAAAGCATTAACACTCCGTGAACACATGTGATCCTCATATCACCGCCTTCCCCTCCGGTTGTCCCAATTTCTGTCACTTTGGGGCCTCGGGTTCCGGACAACAACATGTGTATACAACTTGCAGGTAAGATCATGAAACAATGAATATCATCATGAAACAATAACATGTTCAGATCTGAGATCATGGCACTCGGGCCCTAGTGACAAGCATTAAGCATAACAAGTTGCAACAATATCATAAAAGTACCAACTACGGATACTAGGCACTATGCCCTAACAATCTTATGCTATTACATGACCAATCTCATCCAATCCCTACCATCCCCTTCAGCCTACAGCGGGGGAATTACTCACACATGGATGGGGGAAACATGGCTGGTCGATGGAGAGGCGTCGGTGGTGATGATGGCGATGATCTCTCCAATTCCCGTCCGCGGAGTGCCGAACGGAGTTTCGGGTCCCGAGACGGAGTTTCGCGATGGCGGTGTTCTGATGTCTTCGGCGATTTCGTCTCCCCATGCGTTTTTAGGTCGAAACCCTAAGTAGTCCGGGGGCACTGGCTGCCCGAGGCATCGCCACCATAAGGCGACGCGCCCCTCCTAGGCCGCGCCCCTATGGAGGCCGTGGGCCTCCCCCCTGGCCTGCCCTTCTGCTCCGTGATTCTTCCGGGAAAATAGGCCCTTCGACATTAATTCCGGGGATTTTCCTGAAAGTTGAGTTTCTGCAAAAAACGAGACACCAGAGCAATTCTGCTGAAAACACGTTAGTCCGTGTTAGTTGTATCCAAAATACACAAATTAGAGGCAAAACAATAGCAAAGTGTTCGGGAAAGTAGATACGTTTTGGACGTATCAACTCCCCCAAGCTTAGCTTATTGCTTGTCCTCAAGCAATTCAGTTAACAACTGAGTGCGATAAAAGAACTTTCACGAACACATTTGTTCATATGATGTAGATATTCTCATGATATGGACAAGTGCTTAGGCAATTCATAATAAGATACATGCAAATAAAGTCATCTAATAGCTATGTCAATCATGGAAAAGGTGCCAATAAATTAATAATAAGCATCATGAATCATGTCTATCAGCAGGATTGCAATGTTCATAAAAGGATATGACAAAGTGGTATCTCGCTTGCCCGTATTTGTACAGCAAAACATAAATGCTCGGGCACCTTTGAGGTTCATGAAAAGATTGGAAGTAGAGATTATCAAAGATAAAAGCATCAAAGTTATACCACAATTAATCACATTTTGGGACAAACATGTTATACTAAGAATGACAGTTGTGCTCTCAAGAAAGTGCTCAAAGAAAGGATGATGACTCAACATAAAAGTAAAAGATTGACCCTTCGCAGAGGGAAGCAGGGATTGACATGTGCTAGAGCTTTTCATTTGTAAAACAGGAGTAAAATTATTTTGAGAGGTGTTTGTTATTGTCAACGAATGATAGTGGGTACTCTAACTACCTCATCAACCAGACTTCCAAGAGCGGCTCCCATGAAGGACGTTATCTCTACCAGCAAGGTAGATCATCCCTCTTCTCTTTTGTTTACACATGTATTTTAGTTTCATTATGGATGACACTCCCCCAACCTTTGCTTACACAAGCCATGGCTAACCGAATCCTCGGGTGCCTTCCAACATTCTCATACCATGGAGGAGTGTCTATTTGCAATTTAAGTTGCTTACTGATAAATCAGGGCAAAACATGTGAAGAGAATTATTGATGAAAGTTAATTAATTGGGGTGGGAACCCCGTTGCCAGCTCTTTTTGCAAAATTATTGCATAAGCGGATGTGCCACTAGTCCATTGATGAAAGTCTGTCGGAGTAAATGACAAGATTGAAAGATAAACACCACACTTCCTCATGAGCTATAAAACATTAACACAAATTGAGAAGTACCTTGAAGGTTTTAAAGGTAGCACATGAGAATTTACTTGGAATGGTTTGAAATGCCATGCATAGGTATTTATGGTGGACACTCTGGAATAACTTGGTTTTCGGGGTTTGGAAGCACGAGCAGCGTTCCCCGTACAAGTGAAGGCTAGCAATAGACCGGGAAGCGACAATCAAGAGAGCAAGAACTGTCATAATCATGCTTGCGACAAAATAAATTAACGGAGGCATAAAAGTGATACAAGAACTCTGAGGCAAAGTAAATCATCGAGGCTTAATTGACTTTTGTTCAGTCATATGCATGCGTGAGCATGTGCCAAGTTGATTCAAGTGAATTATTCAGAGGAGGATACCACAATGTCATACCTATCTATGAATAAAGCAATGCAAGCAAATATTTATGATATGCTACTCATATTAATAAATTGGAGCTAAACATGAGAGATCATGAACTACTAGACTTTCTTAAATGACATATACCTCACATGAACCAACTAAGCATGCTCACATGGATGAGTATATGTACAAAAATGAAAACAAATAGAGTTCATACCAGCCTCTCACCACGGATTGTCGTAGATCGTCATTATTGCCTTTCACTTGTGTAGGTTGAATAATATGGAATGAAAACCAAGCTCCAACCACCGAAGACCGCTGAACTCCATAATGAACTTTACAAAACCAAAGAAGAACAACAAATATTTTTGGTGTTTTCGAATTGGAAACAAGAACAAAAGGAAACAAGCAAGCAAAGCAAAATCTTTTTGGATTTTCTTATAGCAAACCAACGATAGCAAATAAAGCAAAATAAGAGCAAGAAACTAAAATAAGCAAATGGTAAAGAGAAACAACAGAAATATTTTTGGCCTTTTTGTGTTTTAGGAAAGAAACAAAGCAAAAACAAGAAAATGAAAACTAAAAGAGTCGCATAAACACAAAGTAACAGAAATCTGCCAAACCTGACAGCAGTAAAGTAATCTATTTTTACGAAAATCTTCCGCTGCTCAACTCGAAAAGTGATCAACTAATGAAAGTTATATAATAACCTGGGGAACATGCACAAAAATTGTCTTCGCAAAATAATGTTCTGGCTGTTTTTATGAATTTTTTTGGTATCAGTCCAGAATCTGTTTTCAAACAGCACTTCCCCAAATATCATCTCCCTCTTATTAGAAACCACCTTAAGAAGTTAAACAAGCATATACAAGTATCCAGTAATTGTAATATGCAATGATTGAGTGATGCCGGTATACCTCCCTCCAAGCTTAGGCTTTTGGCCTAAGTGGAGATCAATCCCATGGTGCCCATGAACATTTTTGGGTGTTAAAATTATTATTACAGGGCAGAAAAAGATTTTCAAACCTCTAAACAATCAAAGCATCTTGCAAAACAAGTAATGCTACAACAAGTGAAACAAGTGGAGAAAGAAAGAAATGTTGTTTAGCTCTTCTATGCATATAAAATATATTTGTTAACAAGGTTGATCAAGTCTTGCCACCAAATAATTTTTACATGTCATAAGAAGAAATAAACCTCAAATCAATCATGTTACCTTATATTGTATTGATATGGATCCAATTACAAGAGTTTGATATTCTTATTTAGGCTCATATATTGGACAATCAATATCTCCCACTTTGATAGATCTCAAATTAGAAATTGTATTAACTCCACATACTTTATCAATCCTCTTGGGAAAATAAACAGTATGCTCCTTGTCATCGACATTGAAAGTAACTTTTCCTTTATTGCAATCAATAACAGCCCCTGCGGTGTTAAGAAAAGGTCTCCCAAGAATAATAGACATATTATCATCTTCAGGCATTTCCAACACAACAAAATCAGTTAATATTAAGCAATTTTGAGTAACTTGAACAGGAACATCCTCACATACACCAACAGGAACAGCAGTAGATTTATCAGCCATTTGCAAAGATATATCAGTTGGTATCAATTTATCTAAATCAAGTCTCTTGTAAAGAGAAAAAGGCATAACACTAACTCCTGCTCCCAAATCACATAGAGCAGTTCTAACATAATTATTCTTGATGGAACAAGCAATAGTCGGTATACCTGGGTCACCCAGCTTCTTTGGAACTTTGCCATTAAAAGAGTAATTAGCAAGCATAGTGGAAATCTCCTCATTAGGAATTTTCCTTTTGTTAGAGACAATATCTTTCATATACTTTGAATAAGGAGGCAATTTAATAGCATCAGTCAAAGGGATTTGCAAGAACAAAGGTTTCATCCAATCACAAAATTTATTGTAGTGTTCTTCTTCCTTTGATTTTAGTTTCTTAGCAGGAAAAGGCATTTGCTTTCGAACCCAAGGGTCTCTTTCATTACCATGTTTCTTAGCAATAAAATCTTCTTAAGTATACTTTTTTATTTTTAGCATGCTTTTCAGGTTCATCCTCAACCTCTTCTTTATCAGAAGCATCATTCTTATCATTATCTTTATCATGTTTATTACCACTTTCAGTTTCAGCATCAGAAATAGAAATACTATTAGGATCATTAACAGGTTCAGAGGATTCTACAACAGTTTTATGTTTCTTCTTCTTTCTAAGAAGGAGCACTAGTTTCTTTAGTTCGTTGAGAATCTTGTTCAACTCTTTTGGGATGCCCCTCAGGATATAGAGGATCCCGAGTAGAAACACCACCTATAGTTGTTACTTCATAAGCATGTTTTTCTTTAGAACTATTTTTTAACAAGTCATTTTGCACTTTAGTGAGTTGATCAATTTGAGTTTGAACAATATGAAAATGTTTAACAAGAATCTTAACATCATTGGAGGTTCTCTCCACAATACCATGCAATTCACTAATAGCTCGAGAATTTTTCATTAAATGATTCTCTACTCTCATATTAAAATTATCTTGCTTAACAATATAATTATCAAACTCATCTAAGCATTGTGCAGGAGGTTTTGAATACGGAATATCTTCCCTAGTAAAGCGTTGAAGAGAGTGTACCTCAATCATGGATGAAGGGGGAGTTATCTTACATAAATCTTCTATGGGAGGTAAATTCTTCACATCTTCGATTTAATACCCTTCTCTTTAAGAGATTTCTTGGCTTCCCTCATATCTTCATCATTTAATTTAATCATACCCCTCTTCTTCAATATTGATGTCGGGGTTGGTTCAGGTGTAGTCCAATCATCATGATTCCGGCCTATTCTAGCCAATAATTCTTCAGCGTCCTGGAGTTCTTTTCCTGAAAACACAACCAGCACAACTATCCAGGTATGCCCTAGACTCAATGGTTAGTCCACTATAAAATATATCAAGTAAATCATGCTTTTCCAGATCATGTCCAGGCCGAGCTCTGATAAGAGAGCAAAATCTTGCCCAAGCTTCGGGCAATTTCTCTCCATCTTCCTGGTCAAAACTATAAATTCTCTGCAAAGTTGAGCACTAGCAGGAAAGTATTTCCGAAAGAAAACATCAAGCAAACCACTTGGACTATCAATAGAATCAGGAGGCAAACTATTATACCAAGTTTTAGCATCATCCTTTAATGAGAAAGGAAAAATTTTAGCAACGAAATAAGTACGTTTCTTGATATCATCAGAAAACAAGCTACTCAAGGTTGAAAGCTCATTCATGTGTTCTACAGCACTTTCTTTTTCAGTACCACAAAAAGGTGTTTTCTCAACAATAGATATATGAGATAAATCAAGAGAAAAATCATAATCCTTATCCTTAATGTTTATAGGAGATGTGGCAAATTTAGGATCGGAGACAGTTTATATCTAACAGTATGTGCAAGAAGCTTTTTAATATTACTTGTACCAGTAGTAGCATTGCATTTATCAATGAAATCATCATCAAGTTCTACATAATCTTCATCAAGATCATCACTAGAGTATTCAACAGACTCAGGTGAATTAAGGTGTAGCAGCATTTTCATTAGGAATTTCAGTACTTTCAATTTGTCTAGACCTAGAAATCGTAGCATCTAGAAAAGATCCTAATGAACCATCATTATCAAGCACATCAGAAGCATCATCAAAATTATAAGAGGAATTTTCAGATTCAGCAGAAGTACCATCATTTGAAGCTTGTGGTGGTGACACAAGTTTACTTATCACAGATGGTGAATCAAGAGCAGCGGAGGTACTAGTTGTACCTTTTCTTGTAGTGGATGGTAATATGGCGACTTTAGTATCGCGAGGTTTACCCATGATGGAGAATTTGCAGCGAACAATATCAATCCAAGTGAACTTGCAAATAAAGCTATGCTCAACGGCGCCAGAAAATAGTCTTGATGACCCACAAGTATAGGGGATCGCAACAGTCTTCGAGGGAAGTAAAACCCAATTTATTGATTCGACACAAGGAGCCAAAGAATATTTGTAAGCCTTAACAGCGGAGTTGTCAATTCAGCTGCACCTGGAAACAGACTTGCTCGCAAGAGTTTATCAATAACAGCTTTATAGCAGTAGTAGTGAAATATCACGCAGAGTAACAAAGACAAAGTAGTGATTATAGTAAACACAGGATTAAAATACTGTAGGCACAGGGATGGATGAACGGGCGTTGCATGGATGAGAGAAACTCATGTAACAATCAAGATAGGGCATTTGCAGATAATAATAAAACGGTATCCAAGTACTAATCAATCCATAGGCATGTGTTCCGTATTTAGTCGTAGATGCTCACAATGAGAAACTTGCACAACATCTTTTGTCATACCAGCCGGTGGCAGCCGGGCCTCTAGGGAATCTACTGGAAATTAAGGTACTCCTTTTAATAGAGCACCGGAGCAAAGCATTAACACTCTGTGAACACATGTGATCCTCATATCACCGCCTTCCCTCCGGTTGTCCCAATTTTGTCACTTTGGGGCCTCGGGTTCCGGACAAACATGTGTATACAACTTGCAGGTAAGATCATGAAACAATGAATATCATCATGAAACAATAACATGTTCAGATCTGAGATCATGACACTCGGGCCCTAGTGACAAGCATTAAGCATAACAAGTTGCAACAATATCATAAAAGTACCAACTACGGATACTAGGCACTATTCCCTAACAATCTTATGCTATTACATGACCAATCTCATCCAATCCCTACCATCCCCTTCAGCCTACAGCGGGGGAATTACTCACACATGGATGGGGGAAACATGGCTGGTCGATGGAGATGCGTCGGTGGTGATGATGGCGATGATCTTCCAACCCCCCCCGGAGTGCCGAACGTTCTGGTCTCGAGACGGAGTTTCGTGATGGCGGCGGTGTTCGGATGTCTTCTCGGCGATTTCGTCTCCCCCGTGCGTTTTTAGGTCGAAACCCTTAAGTAGTCCGAGGGGGCACCCGGGCTGCCCGAGGCGTCGCCACCATAAGGCGGCGCGCGCCCCTCCTAGGCCGCGCGGCCTATGGTCCGTGGGCCTCCCCCGGCCTGCCCTTCGCTCCGTGATTCTTCTGGGAAAATAGGCCCTTCGACATTAATTCCGGGATTTTCCTGAAAGTTGAGTTTCTGCACAAAACGAGACACCAGAGCAATTCTGCTGAAAACAGCGTTAGTCCGTGTTAGTTGTATCCAAAATACACAAATTAGAGGCAAAACAATAGCAAAAGTGTTCGGGAAAGTAGATACGTTTTGGACGTATCATGGTACTATTGAGAAGTACAAAGCTCGGCTTGTAGCCAAAGGCTGTACCCAAAAGGAAGGCGAAGATTTCTTTGATACCTACTCACCTGTGGCGAGATTGACCACAATTCGAGTACTACTGTCATTGGCTGCCTCACACGGTCTTCTTGTTCATCAAATGGACGTTAAGACGGCTTTCCTAAATGGAGAGTTGGACGAGGAAATTTACATGGAACAGCCTGATGGTTTCGTACTAGAAGGTCAAGAAAGAAAGGTGTGTAAGTTAAAGAAATCTTTGTATGGTCTCAAACAAGCACCCAAACAATGGCATGAAAAGTTTGAAAGAACTTTGACATCTGTGGGCTTTGTTGTTAATGAAGCCAACAAATGTGTGTACTACCGCCATGGTGGGGGTGAGGGAGTTGTCCTATGCTTGTATGTGGATGACATACTAATTTTTGGGACAAATATCAATGTGATTGAGGAGGTAAAAACCTTCTTATCTCAGTGTTTCGAGATGAAAGATCTTGGAGAAGCTGATGTTATATTGAACATCAAGTTATTGAGAGATGGGAATAACGGGATTACACTTGTGCAATCTCATTATGTTGAGAAGGTGTTGAGCAGATTTGGCTATGCTGATTGCAAATCTTCTCTCACATCTTATGATCCTAGTGTCTTGCTTCGAAAGAATGAAAAGGCAACTAGAGATCAATTGAGATACTCTCAAATCATTGGTTCACTCATGTATTTAGCTTGCGCTACGAGGCCTGATATCTCGTTTGCTGTATGCAAACTTAGCCGGTTTGTGGCCAACCCGGGAGATGATCATTGGCATGCTCTTGAGAGAGTGATGCGCTATCTAAAGGGAACCATGAGTTATGGAATTCATTATACCGGGTATCCAAGAGGACTTGAAGGGTATAGTGATTCCAATTGGATTTCAGATGCTAAGATGAAGGCCACAAGTGGATATGTTTTCACTCTTGGTGGTGGCGCTGTTTCCTGGAAGTCTTGCAAGCAGACCATCTTAACGAGGTCAACTATGGAAGCAGAACTCACAGCATTAGATAGACACGAAGCGGAATGGCTTCGTGAGCTCTTGATGGACTTGCCTATGGTTGAAAAACCAATACCGGCTATCCTCATGAACTGTGATAATCAAACTGTGATTATCAAAGTGAAAAGTTCTAATGATAATATGAAAAGTTCCAAACATATCAAGAGGAGATTGAACTCTGTCAGAAAACTGAAGAACTCCGGAGTGATAGCATTGGATTTATGTCCAAAGTGCTAAAAATCTGGCAGATCCTTTCACAAAAGGACTATCAAGAAATATGATAGACCTTGCATCAAGGGATATGGGTTTGAGACCAACTTGAGTTGCCGAGGGGGTAACCCAACCTATGTGATCGGAAATTCCGTGAACTAGGACCTGGGAAAACAAACCGGAGTAACTGAGTTGAGAGAAAATTTAATACTCCCACTCCGCTGCAGATGCAATTCTCTCATAGCTACTGTAAGGCAGGTTGACAATGTCTTAATGTGTTCTGAGCGGCTCTTGATGAGCGAAGACGCTATCCTACAGGACGATCTTTGAAGAACACACCTATATGAGTGACACTACTGGTCATAGTGTGGGAGATTTGGGTGAATCTCTAGTAAGCTCATGAAAGGCCGAGGAGTATGACTTATAAGCTCCACCCGAGGGGAAGGCTATGGTAGCCTAGTACCGTGCCGGCATTGAGCGAAACTTGATGCACAAAGACCGACAATTCAAGGCATAGTCCATTGTTCGGTTGTAGTCAAGCGTAGCACCTTGCCTAGGTGGAAGTTCAACTTAACAGTCTCCACTGAAGTGCAGGTATATTAAACAGTGAATGGAACTAATGTGCATATGAGATCTGGTGGGGGATTGTTGAATGTAGATGGGCTGCAGCCCAGTAAGGCAGCCCATGTAGTCTACAATTCCTGAAATCTCAAGGCCCATCACGTTGGCAGCTTGGGACAGCCTTGTGGGACAAAGTTTAGTCCCACATTGCTAGTTGGGAGAGAGTTGGGGTGGTATATAAGGGCTGTTGTTCTAGTCATTCCAAGTGAGTGAGAATAGAAGGGGCCCTCGCGCACTCCTCCTCCTCCGCCCGCCCGCCTCGGCTCGTCACGCACGCACGTCGCGTTTCGTGACTCGAGTTCGAGTTCGAGACACACTCAAGGAAGCCTAAATTTTTGATTGGTGCACCAACTGAGTTGGATACGTGTCGACCTGCATGTGCATGCTCGCCGCGTGTCCCTGGCTTCCTACGCGTGGCAACGCGGTCGGGTCGGCTCTCCTCCAAGGCTATACCAGGAGACAGATCAGATCTGGAGAATACAGTTCTCAGAACTCTCTAGTCCGTCTCTCTCACGAAGTTCCTTTTGATGCGCTACTCTCTAGTATTCCCCATCTCGGCGAATGCGTGCATAGCCGTCCGGGAGAGCAGGCCTCCGAAACTCCGTCCGTTGAGATCCTGCACCGGGAGACGGGCGATAAGGTTTTGGGGAGCGTCTCGGCGCGACTGCTTGCTGCTGTTCGTGCTCTTCTTCACCGGTTCGACTGCTTCATCGACAGATCCGACTACACCATGAGCGACATCAACAATACTCATGGTGGTGGTGCTGCTGCTGCTGGTGCGACCTTCCCGGTCGCGATGTACGTGCTTTTCCTCTTCTACCTTGCACTGCTACTTATTTCATATTCAGATCTGATGCATGTGCTTAGTCTGATGTGTGTGATTAAGTATGCTTGTGCATCTATCATGTTGTTTTCGGTAATTAATCACACACGGAAATTACCTACTAATCCAACATACTACACCCTATCACCTATGTAGAGATCACCCTAGTCGTCGTCGAAGGAGGCCTTCTTCTCCACGGCTGGGCTTTAGCATGGCAGTTAGGCTGCGCGCAGGGAGGATTTGCGTTACATCACCATAGTGATGATGTATTTACATGACCTGATCTAAAATTATATATCACCTGTCCAAAATTTTCATCACTATATAGGTCTACATCACTTTTTGGAGACATTTTTGCCCAATATAATTTTTAAACTATACCTATTATACCTCTGTCAAATTTAATCGACGCATGAGATACACGTACATAAGCTACTTTGTCTGTACAACGTGCGATAATTTAATCCGAACAGATAGAGTATTTGTTAGAGATGATCTTGCCAGATGCATGTTTGCGACGGAGTAGCAGCAAGCTGAACTACGAGTAGATCGATACTCCAACGGCGCTGATCGTGTGATGCAACAGCGATCTTCCTTCTGATAGCACGCGTCCAGGTTCAGCATACGGATAAGGTTCATGCTGTTGCCAGAAAAGATGAAGATAAGGTTCCCGCTGGACACCTTTTCACGGAAACGAGGTGTATTTCGTTTCTCGATCTGAACTAGCAAAGTGGCCCTCGCAAATGCGAGGGCATCATTTATAATGCGGTCTAATAAATTAATTGATGTATTTATTAATATTTATATATTTATGCGAGTAACACTACTATGTTTTCCAGAACATTATGTTATGTCACCTTTATTCAGTGCTATTGTATTCGGAGTCAATTTTTCATGAAGCAAAAACACATAGCCATTTTACTTAGCATGCATTTATTTACTTACTTATAAATATAGTTCTTCCAAGAGTACCAAATTAAGATCCCTGTGTGTCATTTGTATAAAATATTAGTTAACACTTGAAATTTAAATATGGACAATGAGCAAACCAATGGTTGATTTGGTAGGTGGTGTGTATATGATATTAAATCAGTCCGCTTCTGACAATTATTTGAATGTGACATGACTGGTCCTTTTACATAACATCATTATTAGCCTTAGTTTCGTCTCATGCCATTTCATTGGATGTGCATGATTATCAATACCTGAATCTAAAACTTCAGATCGTGAGTAGGTTGGTTGATCATCCTTTACCTGATACTACATCAGTTGGTATATTCAATTGTGATTAATGTGGTAGCCATTGGTTTGGTTTGCAAAGAATCAAAGAACAATTACATTTACATGTTGAGGTACATTAATGCATTAATTATTTTTGTACTAATAATTTTCACATTTGAATATGCAAGGCAAGCTGAAACATCAAAAAGGATGTTGAACCTTATACATATTTAGAAATAACGTTAATCGAAGCATTTTCTTACTACTCTTCTACTCCTAAAATCCCAGTGCTCATAGAAAGATAACTAATTGGCCAACTAAAACCATGAAATCAGATTGTGGTTGCTGAGAAAATTTATATGCAGAAATATATTTTTCAATATTTACACGGTGCTAGTTTGGTGCACATTACATGTGAACTGAATACAAACATGGTGAAGAAGCAATTTGTGTGACATGTACCTTAGGCAGTTCCAAAGTCCGGACTCATGGGCGTTGAACCTTGGTAAAAAAAATCATGATATTCTAGCTAAATCATCGTATTACCTATGTTGTAGAATATAAACCTAAAAAGGTAACATAAAATATGAATACTATTAAGGGACGGATTGCTAAACCAAACAGGAAACTATAACCCTTCAATCATAAAGTTTATGAGAACAGTGATGCTTCATATGCGAAGTATTTTTATTTCTAGATATTACTTTGGGAGAGGCTAATACTATCTTGCATATTTCAGAGAGAAATTGAAACTTCTATCACAGTTCATAGTATGTGGGCTCTGCTTGTCTCATAACCATATGAGGAAATAAGCCGTAATTAGAAGGCCACCTGAATTACGAACATGAGTCTCTTCGCTGAACTGTTATTGGACATGGCATGGGCATTGCATTCACATAATGGTTAAGGCATATGCCTGCTTGTCGAGGCATGCCATTTATCTTCTATGATAGCTGCTCATCAAACCACAATTTTTTTGGGTTGTATATATAACATGGACATGCATTGTCAATTTTTGAGAACATATAAACATGTGAATAATTGACACATAGAAGATAGATGAGCAAGTACGTGTCAGTACATATATTTCTATCAATGAAACGGAACTCCGACTATATTTTTATCGAAGTAAAACTGATTAATCATATCCGAGATGATGGTTCCATTAACCGTACTAACCACACCATGATTGAGCGAGTGCAAATCAGATGCACTGCATGAAGGATTTAAGAGGTACTGCATCTCATCCTAATATGTATTTTAAGCACACTGCAAATGGTAATGACCAGGATATCTTATCGCTAGCAGACGTGCTAAACCCAGTTTGATATGAAAAGCTTCATGGGGTTGGTTTAGAATTTTCAATCCCATCCCACAAAATATCCTAATCATTGTGTTTAATCTTGGAGTTCCATCTCGTAGCACAATAAGAGAAACACTATGGATGCTTTCTAGTGTTCTACGGTACAACTAAATTTCTCCAAGAAAATTTCGGAGTACGTGTTACATTACGCGTCTATCATCGTTTAGTTTAATCTTGGGGTTCCATCTCGTATCACAATAAGAGAAACAGTACGGTAATGTCTTCTAGTGTTCTGCAGTAGAACTAAATTTCTCCAAGGAAAATTCATTGTACGTGTTACATTACATGTCTACATGAATGCATCCGCTGCCCCTCGTCTGTGTTTGATATGAATCATTAGTTGTTTTGATTAAGTAATATTTCTGTCTGCACAATACTACACGTTTCTAGTAAGGCAAACATGCTCAGCAAGAAATCTTTTTTCTCTCTTTTCTGATTAGCATATGGCTAGTAAGGCTCTTTATATATGAAGTTGATTCAGACATACATGACACAAAAAAGTTGAGTTGCTTAAGACCAAAGAAAAATACCTGACATGTACATCTGCGTGCTTGAGAAAGGTAACATGCACTGGGACTGTCGTGCATCCAGCTGCTGTACGTCTCCAGCTGCTTGCCTTAGTTGAGGAAGTGCATACAACAGCTGGACGTCCAGCTCTTGATCTTAATTACGGCACCAAGTTTTCTGTACGCCGGCGCGGATTGGAACGTCCAGCTCTTGATCTTACAGCGCGCCCAGCTTTCTGTACGCCTGCGCGAATCGGAGCAGCCGAAGCACACATAGCCGACAGAGCATCTTGTAAATCCTCGTCTGTCACGCATCATGTAAATCCTCGTCTGCCACGCATCATGTTGATAAAACTACAGAGAGGATCACATATTATTAGTTAGTACAATAGGTTGCCTACCAAAGATATTAATTTTGTTTCGGTAGCCCCTTGCTGTTGTTTTATCTCAAAGACCAAAAATATTAACTGTACCAACTGATTTAGTAAATACGGCATCAGAATAAAAAAATGTAGAAAGAAACGTGTCCTCATTCACTCTCCTGAGGCAGTACATACAGAGGTTTTTAAAATCAGTTTTCTTCCTGAAGTTCTGCATCTCATTCAACACCCATAGCTCCATTGCTCCGAAATTTAAGTAGGCACTTAAGAAACAACGGTAAGCATTTTTAGTTCTTTACCGTGGAGAATTTTTTTTGGTCCGATCATCAACGGTGATCCACTCATCCTAATGGTCCAAGAAAACAGAGCTCGTACCCTTTTCTCCACTGACTGAAGCATTGCAAACAAATTCAGAGTAAGCCATTGAAAACTCAAGATGCAGTCAGAAAGAAAAAAAAACATTGATCCATAAATCAATAATAAAGTTAATATGAATAATCTGAAAAAATAATAAAGGGGATAGCCGGGTAGGGAAACAGCTGGACATGGTGGCTCTTTGTTACCATCGTTAACGCTGAAGCGTGGAGCTAAGCTAAAACCAAGTGCAAAGGCATACATCTACATCGATATTGTATCCTTGTTTAACTCAGAAAGAAGTTGTAATGAGTGGATCATCCACTCATCCTAATGGTCCAAGAAAACAGAGCTCGTACCCCTTTGCTCCACTGACTGAAGCATTGCAAACAAATTCAGAGTAAGCCATTGAAAACTCAAGATGCAGTCAGAAAGAAAATATAATCATAGGAGGCCTAGATACAACATATTTTAAATGTCCAAAAAACAAAACCATTGATCCATAAATCAATAATAAAGTTAATATGAATAATCTGAAAAAATAATAAAGGGGATAGCCGGGTAGGGAAACAGCTGGACGTGGTGGCTTTTTGTTACCATCGTTAACGCTGCAGCGTGGAGCTAAGCTAAAACCAAGTGCAAACCCATCTACATCGATATTGTATCCTTGTTTAACTCAGAAAAAAGTTGTAATCTGAAGAAGAGATGGCATGCATGTAGCTAGAGTTAGTTACTTGCACGTTGCAACAAATCACAATCAGCTTTCCAGGGTGCGTAGGCAGCATGTGCATGATCAATGATCCTAGGGTAGACCTACAGCCGGTATATTTGCAGGCGGAGAAGATGTGGCGAGGTCACCTGAAGAAAGTGAGATAGATGGTGTCAATACCTGATCGAACTGCTGATGATACCAAAAGCTAGGAATTATTTAATTCATAGATCACTTGAAGAATAAATAATGCCACGTTTCAGCAGCACATGGAGACAAATTGAATTGCACCTATAAAATCTATCAATCACACAATCACGTATTGAAATTTGATATCTGAGAAACTAAAAACTAAAGCTAACTAAAATCGAATGTCTAATCCTTAAATCTCTACCCTGTACCAAATACAAATACCTATATACAGACTCCACCTCCCGGCGGCAAAACCATACGTCCGAACCTCCTAATGACGCATCAGACCCAACAAAAAAAAAATTCAAGAACCGAGATGGAGAAAGGAGTATGGGAAGAAGGAACCGACCGCCTAATAATTTGTTTGGGCACCAATTTTTCTTTTGCATCCATGGCGAAATCATATCTGCATGGTCGTCCAAATAATACAGGTTGCCTGATCCCAGAGCCTTATACACAGTCCCTTACGATTCCTCCAAAGTCTCTGAAGGCATCCAAGCCAGAAAAACACCACGGCAAAGGACCAGACGCTCGCAGTCTTGGATTTTGGTAGAGATTCATGGTGAAATCTCATCGGCATGGTCGCCCAAATATTACATGCGGGCTGACCATGGAGCCCTGTACAATTGAATTTCACGTTTGCTTCCAAACTTGATTTGAAACCAGGAGGGAAGCGTAATCTCAGATGCAGGTATATATCAAGGAGATAGTGCAGAAACGCCAACGTTATCATAGCACCGGACAGGAGCTCGCCACCCATTGAGATTCTCGAGCCGCGCGAATCTAGGATGAGGTGAGGAGCATGGCCTTAGCTGCAACGGTAGATCGAGGTGGCGGCGCTTTCGCCATCGCAGACACCAGCGAGCCATCCAGCCAGGTGAGGGGGGCATCGAAGACCATGTCGATGCATGTAGAACGATTTTCATCTTCACCTCCAAGGCTCCAACGCTCTCCTATCCTCTCTCTGTCAATTGACGTTTATTAATCTTGCAATAACTGCACCATGCAAACCATCAAATAAACAAATTGCTTCTGGCTCACGTGAAAGCACCTGGAAACGTAGTGCATACATGTACCGGCAAGCAAGATTGAAACTTGAAGCACTGATCGATGGGCATGCAATTGGAGATGTCTGGCCATAGGCGCAAAGGAAAATACGACAGGCGGCGGCGCGCGTGAGGATCCGTTAGGGGAGGCATTAGCTTAGGTTTAGCTTTGAGGAAAAATTACACGTGGAATGGCATTGGTGGGTAATTTAGTATAACTTTTTTTTCTTAGATCCATTGGTTTTTCTTAGATCCATTGGTTGACATCGCTTATTTAGCTAAATTGACGGCCAGATGTTTCTAATTTTTGTGGGATTTTCTACCGTAATTCTCTTTTTTCTGGTGAGCTCGTAATATACTTTTAATATATAATAGATTAGCACGGCCTTACCTTTCTGTTGTACTCCTATGTGTAGGTTGAATTATTTCCGTCCTTGGCTGCACTGTCACTCGAGGCATTTGGTCCTTGTGCACCAAAGCCACTTCTGGCCATGGACGGCAGGACCGCTTGCATTGCAGGAGAGCCCTCGTGGTGGTTTGATTCATAAATTTCCAACATGTACTACAGCGGTTCTCCAGATTCACGACCTCATGATCGGTCCATGTACTCCTGTACAAAGTCACTGGAGTAGCACATGACGCATGTCGAATTGATTCATTTGTAGAAATGCGTGTTTTTATCTGGGAACTGTCGCGTCTATAGGACGCTTGGAGGGGAATGTACTGACGACAATAATTGTGAGGTGTGTGTGCTATGTCACGTCATTTCATCCGATGTAACCTTGTCTTGCCCATCCTGGTCCGGTGGTCAAGTCGCCGCAGCAAAGGCCTACATTTCCTAGTATTCCTTTTGCCATTTATCATAAGGTGAAAAATAAATCACTGAAACAAGTTAGGTTTTTCGAAAAATAAGCTCCCTCTCCACCTTCTTCCATAAACCACCTAGCTAGGGCTTATGTGCCATTGTCCGGCTGGCCCTGGGACAGAAGAGGGAAACGCGCGGGCACGCGCTGTCCTCGCCGATGCAATTGTATCTCAAATTTGTGCCACGAATGAGTTGCCATGGATAAAATGATCAATTTATGCCAGGACCTATACTGGTATTTTGGTCCCCTCCTTTCCGCGCGGAACAAAATGAAAAAGTGTGACCCGTTTGCTTCGAGCTACTGGAGATGCCCTAAATCAGGTAGCTAGTGGGATAACCTGTGAAGGGAGCAGCTTATTTTATAAGCTAGCAAAAGAGAAGGGCCTTAGAGCATCTCCACCGGCGCCCCCCATAGCGGCCCCAATAGCGTTTTGGGAGCCGGCAGCGAAAATGGACTCACACCGGTGCGTCCCAAATAGCGCCGACGCTTTTTCGAGCCCAATATAAGCGCCGACAACCCCGTGCCGGCCCCTTGGCGAAGGGCGCGAATCGGGCCCGCCGGCGCCGACGATGAGGAAGTCGTCGAGGTTGAGCCGCCCCTAACCCCGTTCATCTGATCAGTTGGCTTGGAAGCCGAAGTTGTTTTTTGCAGCCGGAGACGGCGATTCGGTGGTCGTATGTTGGCCCAAACTTCATATTCGAAAACCTATTCGAATTTGGTGGCCGAGTGTGTTGGTTCAAACTTTAAATTCCAAAAATTATTTGAATTTCTATGCTTTTGTTTTTGTTTTTATTTCAAATCATCAATCGGGTCTGTCGTATGGGGTGCGCCGGTGTGGGAGCAGCTCCCCAAATGAAGGATGTTGTGCCGGCGCCCCCATACAACAGTGTCGGCGCCCCTGCCGACGACTATTTAGGACGCGCATATATATATCTCTGAATAAATTGTACGAATGTTTGGAGACATACTTTAATGTGTATATACATTTATATTTAAACAAAACTTCACTTATTTTAAGGTGGAGGTGGTTTTTTTTCTTTTCTGGAGAACGCTCTAGCGAGCGTGCAATGCCGATAGCTAGCATATGTGCACGCAGTACAGTAGCCTTATTTAATCTAAAATAAATTTAACACATGCATGCATGCGGTGCTTTAGCCTTTAAGCGCCTATAATCCGTTCATTTTTAATATACTTACTCGTACGAGTACCAAATTTACAATTCGACTACCTTCTATGTGTATCGTGAATGACTCAGCGTTGACTTTGCTCAAAGCCTCAAGCTATCTAGGAGAGTAGGAGTAGTACGCTTGATCATGGTATACTAGTATAAATTTTTTTTTTGAAACGAGAAAAAAAGGTTTGCCCCAATATATTACTCCCTCATTCATAAAGAATTTTTTAGATTAGTCCAAATTTAAATTTATTTATACACTAAATAGTATCTACATACATTTAGCTTTAGACAGATCTAAAACAATCTTTTATGAACAAAGAGAACACTAAGAAAGAGAGGCTTGCTTCGGTGCCCCCCCACCCCCTTCACCAAAACTTGAAGGGGTAAGTTTTCCTTGGTGCCTTCTTTTTTTAGCCCGCAAAAATCCATATCAAGCCATATATACACTCGGGTAGATATACTAGGTGTACTCAATGTTCTTACCAGCCGATGAGGTCGACGAAATATTTTACCCACGGCGTTTGAGTTTTCAGCGTACAACCTTGTCTGCGCGTGTGACTACTGAGCAATATAGACTTAAACGGGCCGTACGGGCTATTATAAGGCTTATACTTATGTATTTTTATTCACTTTTAAGTTTTAATCATTGTGTCTCTGATTATAAAAAGGTATGAATAGATCCTGATCGTTCATGTGTTTCAGTTCACCAAAGTTTGAATGAGGGGGGACACCGAAGCAAAAGTGTAAGAAAAGATAATTTTGACAAGAAAATCAAGAAGAAAACTATTGCGTACTCTCCTGGCATTCACCCAAACGCTTAAAGACGGGTTCCTCTTAATTCTTTCAAAGATTTCATGCGGCGGCGCATGCTTGTTTTGGAAACACCCGCATGTTACACTCATTCCAAACTTTTCATATAGTTAGCAAAGTGAGGATATCAATAACCTTGCGGTTGGGATGGAACCATCATCGTGCTCCACTAATTCTTGATTAAGAGACCCATCCATTGGTTAGGGTGGACATCATGGTGCCCGTCAAATCTTGGATACATTGCCAAATACGTTTTGTGAATCGGGAGTTGACGAATAGATGGCAAACTGGCTCAGCATCTTGCTTGCATACATGACATGATCGATAGAGTATTGCCTTAGGAGATTCCACGGCGAGGATATAGATCCTAAGGGCATCTCCAACGGGGCGATCCATCCCGCGTCCGCGTCGGACGGCCGAATGAAATCCCCGCCCAACGGGACGCACCGCAGCGGATGGCCGGCCGGAACGACGCAAACCCGGCCAAAGGCCGGGTTTGCGTGGCCGGATGGCACGCGGCGTCCTCGCGTGTCCGGTCCGAGTGGTGGCCCACTGCCGGTGCCCCGTCCTATTAAATGTGGACGGGGACGGACCCTATCCGTCCCCACTCTCCACTCCGCACGCGCGAGCTCAAATCTTCCGCACCGCCATGGCCCCGAGCGCGAGTTCGGCCCCCAACGACCACGAGGCCGGCAGCAGCCGGGCGCGCGGCGCCGCCATGCCGCGACGCCAGACGACCGATCTACGTCACCGTAGCGTGGCGCATGTTCGGACGCCGGCGTCCCAATGCCGTGGGACGACCTGCACCGGCCCACCGAGCCCAGATCGGGTTCCGTGCCGCCCATCCCGGCTCCGCCGCGCCGCGTCGCAGAGATCCGGAGGCGCGCGCTGCCGGCGGACCTCTGGAGGACCCCGCACGGCGACGCAAGTCCCAACCGGGACTTGTGGTTCGAGGTGGAGCACGATGCGCGCCGGCACACGTGCCCTCCGCGACGGCGCGGCCTCGCGCGCCCGCGCACACCCGCAAGGCGGCTGGCCGCCGCCCCCGGCCTCTACATCGGCGAGCAGCCCCGCCCCCACCAGCCCCAACCCCAGGAGGAGGAGGACGACCCGAGCCGCAGGCGGCGCTCGCGGCGAGCGCAGCGACCTCGACGAGAGGCCAAATGGCCGCACCTCGCCGAGACGCCGCGCCTCCACGCTGGAGGAGGCGGCCGAAGGCCAGGAGGACGCCCGCGGAGGCGTGGGCCTTCCTCGAGCCGGCGCCGTCGGAGGAGGCCACGAGCCGCGGCGTCCGGGAGGAGGAGGGGCCGCGCGCCTCCGGACGAGGAGCGTCGGGCCACGCTCCGGCTATGCGGAGCTGCAGCCGCACGGAGGAGCAGCTCCGGCAGAGTCCGCGCGGAGGGCACGATCGCGCAGCCGGCGAGCCCGCCGAACCCGCACTCGCCTGGGAAAGGGCGTGGTCGCCGGCCGAGTCCCCGTGCCCTCCGGCGTTCGAGGAGCGCGGCCGGGGGCGTCGTCGTCATCGACGGCGACGATGACGGGTAATATGGGTAGTATCGCCGCGGCCACCGTGCTCGCAAACCCTGGCTAGGGTTTTTTTTAGTTTAAAGCACATATAGGGCTTTCTTTTGTGTAAAAATTGCCCAAAATAGAGCTAAGTTTAACTAACCACTAGTTTAAATTTATTTTGTGTTGTTTTTATTTTTTATTTTTATTTTCATTTTTTTATTACATATGCGCTGCGTCCGCGCGTTGGGCGCAACGTGCGACCCAAACGGACACGGGTATCCGCTCGGCCACCCAAACGATCCAAAACGGACGCCCCAGCGCGTCCGTTTGGGTCGCCCGGTTGGAGATGCCCTAAGAATCGCACATACTTGGCTCAGTATTATCCATCCATGAGGCGTGAGCTCTTCCTGCACATATCATTATCCATATTGTTTTGCAAACTAATCCAAATCTCCATTTGGGTGAGATGCGCCAAAAGTAGCTAAGGCATGGACACAACGTGGAACCTCCGACCATAGTTTCAGCACTTACTCGACGTCGACGAGATCAGCTACGACCGCTTAATATACTCCAGTGTACTGTGAGTAGAAGTTGCTAGATGGATACGAGAAAGTTAGCTTGGTCCCTATCGTGCACGGGCATGGCACGCACGATCGGTGGTCTTTGTCAGGTCTCCATTCGCAAACTGAACATAAATCAGCTAGCTCCCGTGCACGTGAGCACGTTAACGTCCCGCCGTCCCGGTGCGCGCGTGCACGTATCCTTACACGTGGGGGTGATACGTGGGCAAAGATGCTGGGAATCGCAAGGCTAGAGCGGGGCATGCACGCACGGCTCACATGGCAGGCAAGAGTATACAGTATGCTGATTCAATAACGAATAATTAAAGAGGGTGCCTTCTCTTTAGATTTCACGCCTTTCTTTTTCTTGGCCATGTATGGCAAAGCTCCACGTACGCCACGTTATATGCTGCCTGTCCGTATACCGCATCGCCGTACGAGAGGACACAATGATGAGAGACCAAGTGAAATATGCTTACAGCCCAAGCAATTAACATACCCAATTATATTGCAAGTTGCAGCTCGCGCGCGGCTGATATACTGTTAACTCTTTCAAATGTTTTAGCAGGAAAATTCAAGAAAAAAGAATGTTTTGGCAATCCACCAACAAAACACTCACAAACACGAATTTTAAATTGTGTACAAAAATGTCAACGTGTTACTTATTTTATGAAAAATGGATAACCATAACTTCTATAAGGGAAAGCGCCACTCATTTTCAATTATGATAGTCTATCTTCACATACAGCACATCCACGTCATCAGATAATAACAATCATTTCTAACAGGTACCCTTATCTATGCATCCATTGCTTTGTACTTTTACAAGTCAAGCCTCCCTTCGAAAGAAAAACGGCGGAAAATAACCGATGGTTAACCATCAAAGAATCTACATTACAAAAAGAACCCAGCACCACATCTCCAACTCCTTTTAAGGGAACTAGCCTACTATGATCTATCAATAACAATGAGAAACGATTTTTTGAACATCTACTTGCCAACAATACCTAGCCCGCCAACGCGAACACCCAAACTAAGCAAGTCTTATATAGTTGTACCAAATAGTATTTCTTCTTTCATCAATAATATATCTCCCAACTATATATATGCAAAACTTCCCGACATTTTTTGTGCCAGAGATCGAGCATAAGAAAATAAAATTTCATTTTACACATAATTATAGTACTTATCTACATCTTCTTCGGTTGATTGATTCCCACAGCACCACGAGACGATTATGATCCTTCTAGTTTTATTGATGTATCAGTCCAATACAAATAAATAAATCCGAGATGAAGCAATGTCAAATAATCGAGGATGCACAATTTAAAGACGTGTGGCCATCCGTGAAATTCTTCCTGAATACACACAAATGAGAACAAATTGCGCGGAACGAACATATGTTGAATCTATGAGGCCAGTCCAAAGATCTTATTGAGCAGTCAAGGTAACTACCGCCAGGAGTGACTGGGGTGTTACACTGCCTACTGCTAGCAACAAACAATTCCTACCCTAAGCTCGATCTAGCACTCGATTAACAGGTGACCTGCGCATCACAGTAATCAACGACAGGCGAGTAGCTAGTTGACCTATGCGTAATTGATTTTGTTTTCTTTGATATTATTATGATATTATCACCGGATCGTTCGGGTCCTGTTACTGTTTCAGGATACCGCCGAATCAAGTTTTTCTCATATTTTTCCTCTTCTTTTCAGGGTGAGCAGCAAAGAATGGACGGTCCTGCGTGTGCGTCCATACAGCGTCTAGCTAATTGTTGCGCTGTCCCCCAAACCCCTGTGCTTGCATTCCCTCCCGACTGGACTCAGTAAATTACTGTCTTACTGAATCCACGTTGAGTGGTTGGATGTAGGTTAGATCTTGCCGTACTCAGCTTCATTTGGGTCTTATATGGAGTTAGAGCATCTCCAACAGGCGCGCTATATAGGCCGCGCTGCAAAAAACGGTCAGTATACCGCGCGCGCGAGGGAATCAGGCGCTCCAGCAGGCGCGGTAAACGGTGCGGCGCTGTAAAAATTTTAGGACGCGCGGCGTTTTGCACAAACCGGAGCGGCATATCTGACGCGTCGGCTACAGCGCACGGCAACGCTCCGTGCCCGCGCGAAAAGCCAACGGCTGAAAATTTCCCCCGCCCGTGCCCTCATTTCCCCACCTACCACCGGCGCGAAATCCAGCCGCCGCCGGTCGAATCCGTCGCCGCCCCCGCTGCTGCGTGCCGCCGCGGCGTAGATCCGCCTCGCCCGCACCCCCTCCTGGCAGCAGCGGCCGCTCCGCCGCCGCCAGCGACGGGCTGTAGTCGGCGCTCCTCCTCCGCGTCCCCTTCCCGCCGGCGTCGCGTTCTCCTCCGCGCCGCCGTCGACATGTCGTCCTCATCGTCTTTGAGCTCGCTAGCAACATGGCGCACCCATGGTGCTCGCCCATTTGCTCGCAAGGTATGCACCTCCGCCGGCCGGCCTCTATTTTTACTCGCCAATTAGCTACAATAGTTAAGTAATTTCATACATATGTTTGTAGAGTTCATCATATGATTCATCAGATGACGAGTATGATCAAGAGGAAGAGGAGAACATATCGCTACTATTAGCATACCGCGCCGTTAAGAGGCCAAAATTTGGTGGATCGGTGTTCGGTAGACAGAAGTTGTGGAGAGAAAGGATTGAAGGGCATGAGAAGTTGATGCGGTCGTATTTCAATGAGAATCCGATATTCCCCGAAAGCTATTTTCGGCGGTGTTTCCGGATGAGTCTCAACTTGTTCAAGCACATTGCAACGGAGGTCACCAAATATGATCGCTTCTTTGAGCAAAGGAGGAATGCCGCCGGAGAACTTGGTCATAGCACATATCAAAAGGTGACCGCCGCCTTGCGTATGTTGGCATATGGTATACCGGCGGATCTTATTGATGATCATTTGGCCATGGGAGAGACCACTTCTATCTTGTGTGTGAAGCGCTTTATCGTTGCAATTGTCAATGTATTTGGCTCCACATATTTGAGAGCCCCCAATGCTCAAGACACGACAAGGCTTTTGGAGATCAACTCCAACCGGGGGTTTCCCGGTATGCTTGGTTCCATTGTTTGTATGCATTGGAGTTGGAAGAATTGTCCAGCGGCATGGCATGGACAATTCAAAGGCTACAAGAAGGATGCCACCATAGTACTTGAAGCGGTGGCCGACCAAGAGACTTGGATATGGCATGCTTTCTTTGGAATGCCCGGATCTTGCAATGACATCAATGTTCTTCAACGGTCACCACTAATGACAAGACTTGCAATGTGGGAAGGTCCATTGGTGGAGTTTGAAGCAAATGGCCACAAGTACAACTATGGCTACTTCCTCGCCGACGGCATATATCCAAGGTGGCAAACATTTGTGAAGCCGATTATTCAACCAAAAGGTAAGAAGAAAACTCAATTCCACAATGCACAAGCGGCGGCTAGGAAAGATGTAGAGAGAGCATTTTGCAAGCCCAATTTGCCATTGTTAGAGGACCGGCTAGATTTTGGGACCAAGAATGCCTTTGGTATATCATGACCGCGTGTGTCATCATGCATAACATGATTATAGAGGATGATCGCGGAAAAGATGTGGATCATACCCACTACGACTTGATGGGGGTTCCTGTGCAAGTGAGGAGGTCCGCACATAGGATTGCCCGGTTCAAAAAGATCTCATGGAAGAATGGTGGAATTGGAATGGACAACAATAGTTGCATACCTGTTGTTTTTGTTCAAAAAATATGTGTTGTATTGTCTCAAAACTATGTTGTATTGTTGTATGTTGGACGTGTTGTATTTGGTGTGAATTATTGTTGTTAACAATGTATTGTATTTGGATGGTACATTTTATTTGTGAAATTTTATACAATTATTTGATCTTGTTGGATGCATAGGTGTGTGTTTTGTTGTTTGCGCCGCGCCCGCGCGCTACAAAATGGCGCGTCCGGCGGAGGTGCTATTTTACCGCGCCAACGCGCGCTGCAAAATGGCGCACCCGGCGGGGAAAAAATCGCTCCGGCGCGCGGCAACGGTTTACAGCGCGGCGGCACCGTCATATACCGCGCCAACTTATAGCGCGCCTGTTAGAGATGCTCTTACTACCTGGCCCAATGCAAATTCAACTCCCTACCTTTTGTGTTTAACTTAATATCTGCTTGTGCCATCAAAACAGATGGCAGTAGTACGGACTGGTTCTTCGTGGCATTGGGCTCTGATATTTCCATTTTGTATACAAACCGTAGAATGTCTGCAAGACGGAGGTTTTTGTTTTTGTTGCAAAAAAGTCAAGTTCTGTTGGTATTATTTCTCTTAGCATGTGCCGTATGGCAATGCCACTAAGAACATCTCCAACACGTGATGCAAAATATGGCACTAAGAAAGCAAGTTAGGGTACCACTTTTTGGTTTTACAACTTTTTAAAACATCAAATTTTGGGCAACAATTTCAGATGATGTAAAATGGGGCACTTGTGCTATTTCAAATGATGTAGAATATGGCACCACACCTTGTGCCATATATTCACAATTGCAATCGTATTTGTGAAAATATCTTGAAACTCACATCTAAATAATTCTAAAACACAAATAAATCTAAATTAGTACTTAATATTACATCACACAAACAGTTCATCATTATTACACAAATATTTTATGATCAAGTTCCACACAAATCAACTCACAAACATTCAAAGTCCATCACATCCAACATGAAGATAGCGCCTTTGTTGGCCAAACAATGACCACCAGTCCTCGAGAAGATCCTTATGAAGATCATCATGGATATCGAAATCAGGAATCTCATCGTAGAACTCAACGAAGCAGGTGATGCGGTCTTACCTTCGGTGCGACTCCACCTATTGGTCCATCAAGTCGTAGATGTCGTCGTCCAAATTTTGGACACGCTCGTTCTCAATGATCATGGTACACATTCATAATGTATGAAAGCATTTCTTGGTCCCAAAACCACGCCATTTAAAGTGATGTGGCACATCATCACCCCCTCCCTTCCTCTGCACACATCTCATTGTGGGATGCAAGAACAAGTGGCGCCTGCACCACCACATCCACGAAGCGTTGCCCGCCTAGGACGACCCAGAGGAGTTCCGAGGCTTAGCACGGCGATCCCTGAGTTTGCCAACCTCGCCCCAACAATGAACGATGAGACTACAAATTGGTGGAGCATTCTGGACTCTCGTAGCATCATCAAGCTCGACGGCGACAATCCCCCTCCATCGAAGGAAGTTTACAGCGGCCAAGGCTCCGCCACGGAGGAGTCGAGCAACTTGTCCTCCTAGTGGGATCAGCGCCTCCGAAATGGACTTCTCCGTGTTTGGCCGCTACCACGGCTATTAGATTGGTTTTGATTTTTTAAATTCTTGTTCAAACTTCGTAATAAATCCTAAAGTGCGAAAGAAATCAGCCAGGTTGTTTGCATTGTTTTTTAAATATTTGGGTGTCAAGGTCTTGGGGAGCCATTGTGGGCCACCGGCCCACCGCACCCAAAATCGCCACATCAACTGCAGGCGATGTTATTGGACGCAGCCACGGGCAGGGTGTGAGGGCATCTCCAGCTGCTGCCCTATCCATTTAAGAAACAAAAAGTGTCCGTTTGGGTCAGGACGTGGAAACAAAAAATGGTTGTTCAATGTTCATTTGGGTTGGGTAGCCTCAGCGGCCCGACGTATTTTTGTTACGGTCTATCTGTTATAGATTAATCTCAACATTTTTTCAACCCAAAACACATAGGTACACAAAGTAATAACAAAAATAATGTTAAGTTCCTCATTACATCCAAATAAACAAATAGACGATAAAGTCCACATGTAATATTCCTTAGTACATCATAATTTCAAATAAAATTACATGGGACGACTCCTCGTTCTGCTCATGTCCTACCAAATGTCCTACTGAGGCTCAATAATATCCGCTTGGAGACGAGCAGATATGTGACTATGATGGAGCTCAGTGCTCATATGAAGAAACTCCTCAGACATTGTTCCCTTGCGGCTCAACCAACTCACCCTAAAATTGCTATCATTGGTCAAGGGAGCTATCATCACGTTCTTTCTCAACGATCATGTTGTGCATGATCACACAAGCAGTCATCAGCTCATGCATGGTCTGAGCATACCATGTTCTACCATGGTGACGAACAATAGCCCATTAAGCTCGCCGCACATCAAATGCCTACTCCACATCTTTTCTGCAAGCCTTTTACCTTTGGGTTAACCTTTTCGTTTTCTTTGTTGTAGGATTACAGACTGTCTTCACTAGTCTAACCTGTAGGCTATGGCTTTACCCAAATTCTGACCGATCGGACCCAAACAATTTTTTTATTTTGTTTGCATGGGGCCACTAAAGATGTTGTGATGCTCTTATCCAATGGATCCCTTCTCTTTTATTCTATTCTCCATCCTCCAACTTACCATAAATATCATTTATACATTATAGCATACATATATTATTATATTCTACTTGCTCTCGTGTGCATGGACGTGAGGGCATCTCCAGCGGACAGGTGGACCGGCTACACATGCTCCAGCAAAGCGACCCAAACAGACCGACCCATCGGACGCGACCCATCGGCCCACCAAATTTGGGGAACCAATGTGTATGCGTGAACATCGCGCATGTCATTCTCGCGTTTTCGCTTGGAAGCAACCCGACGACAGAAGGCTGACCGACGGCTGTATCCATGGCCATCGAAGTGACCACTGCCACCGCCACCGCCACATGCGCTGGCCGCGCCGCATGCGCTGGCTCCTTCATCAATGCCGATAGTTTGTGCTCCACACTAACATCCAATGCGTTGGCCTTTTTAAACGTGTCATTCGTGCCATGGTCATCACCGAACTCCTCCCCCACCGCATCCTTGCCGTGAAGCTAGGATGCCTCGCCCCAAGACTGTTGGAGATATGCACGAGAGACAATAATAAAGTGGTTATTATTGTGTTTATGATAAATATTTACATCCTATTCTATAATTGTATTAACTTGAAAAATTAATACATGTGTGTTTTGTAAACAAACCGGAGTCCCTAGTAAGCCTCTTGTTTAACTAGGTTGTTGATTAATTGATGATCACAATTTCCTGGTCATAAACATTGAATGTTATTAGTAACAAGATCATATCATTAGAACAATGATATGATGAACACACACCCATAGTAAACATAAAAATAAGATCAAGTCATTAAGTTCATTTTGATGTAGCTCTCAAATGCATAGTAACTCAATTCTCCGACCATGAGATCGTGTTAATCACTAACATCGGAGGAATACTTTGATAACATCAAACACCACTTCATAATTGGGTGGTTATAAAGGTGGCAGTAGGTATTCTGAAAGTGAGAGTTGAAGCTCATGGATCAAGAATAGGATTTGTCCATCCAAATGACGGAGAAATATACTATGGGCCCTCTTAGTGACATGGCATCCAATTAGCTTGCAAGCATGTGACTAGATCACAAGGGATATTGTATCACGGAACAAGTAAAGAGTACTTGTCAGTAACGAGATTGAATTAGGTATAGAGATACCGATGATCGTATCTCGGATAAGTAAAGTACCGTGTGACAAAGCGAATCGGTAATGAATGATTATGGTTCTTTCAATCACGAGATCATCGTTGAATGTGTAGTAGCCATTATGGATCTCCATGTCCCGCTATTGGTTATTGATCGGAGAGGTATCTCGATCATGTCTGCATCGTTCGTGAACCATAGGGTGACACACTTAAGGTTCGTTGTTATTTAAGTAGATATTGAATATGAGATGGAGACTAAATGTTGTTTGGAGTCTCGGATTGGATCCAGGACCTCACGATGAGGTTCGGAATAGTCTAGAGAATAAGATTCATACAAGGGAAGTTACTTTACGAGGTTCTAGAAAAGTTTCAGTGCTTGACCGAATGTTTCTAGAAGGTTTTCAGAGGGCCACCGGTGGGCCCACACCTGGGCCCACACCCGGAAGGGGCTACATGGGCCGAGTGGATGCAGCCTGGTCTCTTAGGCTAGGCCCAGCAAGCCCTGAAATGGCTCGGCCAGCCAGCCCCTACAAGGATAGGATCAAATCTAGAGAGATAAGATGAATCCCACGATTTAGGGAGAAAACTTGGAAGGGGACGATTTCTCTCCCCTACCTACATGCTTCGGCCCTAAGGGTGGGGCAAAAGGAGGTAGCCTTTGTCGCACCCTCCCTCTATAAATAGAGGTGAGGGGGCAGTACGGCCACCCGACTCAAAACCCTAGCTGCCACCCTCTCTCCCTCCTTCTCCAACGAGGCTTGGTGAAGCCCTGCATGAATTCTCCTCCACCACCACCACCACGCTGTCGTGTTGCTGGGATTCTGAGGAGGATCTACTACATCCATTGCCCGTTGGAACGGGGAGAGGACGTCTTCATCGACATCGTACGTGTGACCGAGTATGGAGGTGCTGCCTGCTTGCAGCGCCGAAAGGACTTCACCACGAACTTGAGTTCGGCAAGTGTACGACTATGTCATCCATGAGATTCGATCTCGTTACTACTTTGGATCTTCAAGGGTAATGTTCTCTTCTATCTCGTTTCTCCAATCTAGTAGATTAGATCTTGGCTTTTTCCTAGATTGGATCTTGGTTTTGTTCGTTCTTGCGATAGATTTTTTGCTTTCTATGCTACAAACCCATCAAAGACCACCACGTACTCTATGTTGGGCTGCAATGGCCGCACGACGCGTGCACCTTCCCCTCCGCCTCCGAAGCCGGAGCTGGAGCGAAGGTGGAGCCCATCAGACATTTTCAATGCAGGCCTCAGCGAGGCCGACATAGCGGAGTCTGTCCTCCAGGACGCGCAGTCTGAGATCAATGTGGAACACGAAGCGGACGACGAGGAGGATGAGCCAGTGGCCGATCCGTAGCAGGCGGTGATACTAGAGTCTTTCCGGCTGGCACACTAGAGAAGGCTGACCAGCAACTCGTCATGGCAGTCTCCCGCGAGTGGTTACCTACCGAGGAGGCTGGGCGGCTCTTCAGGGAGGATGAGCAACAGAGGATCCTTAAGCTAAACGCTCGGACCCGAGCCGAGGAAACCTGCCGTGAAGATGAGTATCTCGCCATGAACATCGAGTTCACGATCAGGTTGCGGTTAGCGATGATCTGGTGAGCCGCCTCTGCCCAGGCCTCACCGTCGACCGCCCGTTACCGATACGGGTGGGAGAGTATGCCTCGGGCGAAGAAAGGCGGCAAAGCTGGGCCGTCGTGTCCGTCGACCGACGGCGAGTAGGGTTATTTGTATTTTAAATTCAGTTGTATTTTATTCAAACGTGAAACATATTGCAAAATTTGAATAAAAATCTCAAGTTGTGTTGTCCTTTTATATTTTTTTTAATGCAGAATGGATTGTCTCGCTAGAAACGTTGGTCTGGCTGGCCGGACGTGGCCAAATGACAGAATCAGACCATTTAGATCACGGTTTTGGTTCCCCCTACGAGGACAACGGGTTTTCGCCTTTTTCTTCGCTTTCTTATTCGCCGCCGTCGCCTCCTCAGCTGCTTCCTCCGCCCGCAGCCATTCCCACATGGCCTCTTCATCCTCTTCCTCCTCCTCTTGGCCCTTGGCGACGAAATCCCCTTCCTCCTCTTGACCGTCGTCGATGATGGCGTCGTGCACCTCCTCCTGGCCGTCGCTCCGTGGGGAGCTTGAGCTACTCGACGTGCCAACTCTTTTTCACCAATGTCACCATCCCGACGACTTTCCCTTGCTGTCAGAGTCTGATGGCAAAGAAAGGTTGCTCATGGTTGGGATGGTAATCACAGAGATGAATGGTGGCGGCTGGTGGGAGATCCGATCGCGGAGGCGTATGGCTTTTATTGAGCCACGTTAAGAAGCTGAGAAGGTGGCGTACAAATCGAAGAGGGTGGTGGTTGCTCTTCCGCGGTGGTTTTTGTGCTTGGGAGGGCGCCTCAGATCGTCGCGGTTGCCATTTCGACGGTTGCTCTTCCATGGCACCCCTGGATTGGGTTCGGCTTTGGCCCGCGCCAGCGCGAAAACGAAGGCGTTTTTCGATGTCCCGGACGTGCCGGACCACTTACGAATACGAGGTCGCGCGGTGCGTTCGCGCAGCGGAGTAAATTTAGACCGTGTTTGCGTCATGCGGACAGGCCAAACATTTTACGTCGAACGATTAAGGTTTAAGGGTGTGCCTATGTCTAAGTTGACTGAGATTTTCTTAAGTCTCAGTCAACTCAGAAAAGTGCAACCATAGATGAAAGAAAAGTGCAACTCGGTTCAGTTGCACATTTCTATCAGAAAAGTGCAATTGCACTTTTTTAACAGAAAAGTGCAACTCAAAGCACATTTTTGTAAGTGACTTAGACTTAAGAAAATCTCAGTAGACTGAGATATAGCAAAACCGAAGGTATAAACCTATTTATCGACAACGTAGACGGAACCGGCGATTTACACAAAAATAACCCTTTGTTGCAATTATAGCACAGACTGACCCTCCGGGCAAACTATTTCACCGCCATGTGTGGGAGGGGCGCCACACATGGCAGTGTGGCGCCCGTGCCTGCGGCGCCACTCTCCCAGCCGACGTGGCGCCCTCGACGCTGAGCTGGTGCGCCGATCCGACGTGGCAGGATGTGTGGCGCCCATGGGAGGGGCGCCACACTACTCTTTATATATAATGTCTGTGGTAACTCAATTGGATGAAGCCTTTGCTTCCCAATCCTAGGTCATGAGTTCAAACCTCCGCACCACCTGAATTTATTTTTATTTTTAAAAATTATGCTAGACATTGTAGTATGTTTAAAACATAAAATCTAGCCTCGTACTGTTTTGTAGAGTTTTTTTATCTTCCATATTGGAATTGAGGTATGATGGCTTGGTTCCAAATCAACAATACATGTTGCGCTGGTCTGACAACGTAAGACAAGAAAGTTTGACTGATGGTTTTTTACTTAGGCGTTCAGGCATGTTGTATATATTCCTGTGTCAATTCATATGTTATTTTTGTATTCACAAGGTAGGAAAAGAAAGCACACTTTCAGAAGGAAGTCAGATAAAATTTGTTTTACAAACTGCAACACTACTCAGTGGAACTCCAATATGGACGATAGGAGCAACTAAAAGATCCATGTGTTGAGCACTTTGTGCGAGATAAAACTCAGTGCATTCGTACATATTATTATGTCATGTATTCCGACGACCGAGTTAAATGCAAACTGGATAATTCATTTCTTCTAAGGTCGACAGTAGATATGCACCTCTTTTTGGGAAAAGGGTAAATGTTATTTTAAGACATTATCTCGCAGCTTGTTGATTTGGTCAGACTGGAAAGTGATGAATGAAGTTTGTTCGTGATTTGTTTTGTTACTCAGGAAGACCCAGGATTAACAAGTATTTTAGCGGTTGTAGCGACTAACAGGTTTGGTTGTTGGGAGTTTCAGTTAAGGTTTTGTTATCTAAACATGTTCACTTGTTTGTCACAATTAGAAGATCTTAAGCGCTTGTCCTCCTGCGCAATCTGAAATGTCAAGCGGTGGAAATGATCATGCAAAATGAATGCATTGCATATTTGGCACAATCTGAGAGGTTGCAAGTTGCTTGAATATATGTGTCAACATCTGCTGTTTCAGAAGACTGAAGAATAAAAAGAGTATAGGAGGAACCTCATGATTGACTACAGTGTTGATCAGTTTGCAACTTTGCATAGGAGTGACATGAGCAAAACCGTTCCATCACTTGTAAATAATCTTATAAGCGAGATGAGCAGCAGTGGCAATATAAGTAGAAATTATAAGATATATTTTGATTAGTTGATTCACTTGAATTTTGTGTGACAGAATGACAGTCAAATTCAATAGGATTTGACAGTTTATACAACGTTCTTTGGCTTTTAATTTGCGTAATTTATTTTCCTTTTTTGTGTGTTAGCAAGTAAACTGTGAATTGCACAATATGTCTGATGGTTTGGAATTTGTTTTGTGGGCATCGTTCGTCTAAATAAATTTGTTTAAATAAATTTGTTTTAATAAAAACGTGCGTTGCACGTGCAATCTTACTAGTGTTTTAAAACATACTACAATGTCTAGCATAATTTTTAAAAATAAAAAAAAATCAGGTGGTGCTGATGTTTGAACTCATGAACTGGGATTGGGAAGCAAAGACTTCAGCTGGTTGAGCTACCACAGTCTTCTGTTACATGTAGACATACGTTATATATAAAGAGTAGTGTGGCGCCCCTCTCATGGGCGCCACACATCCTGCCACGTCGGATCGGCGCACCAGTTCAGCGTCGAGGGCGCCACGTCGGCTGGGAGAGTGGCGCCGCAGGCACGGGCGCCACACTGCCATGTGTGGCTCCCATGGGAGAGGCACCACACAAAAGGATTAGATGGGTGAAATAGTTTGCCCGGAGGATCAGTCTGTGCTATAGTTGTAACAAAGGGTTAACGGAACCGGTCATTTTTCGTCCGTTACATCGTGCCGCTGAATGCCCTCAGATGCTTAGACCTGACGTGGACAACCTGCAGCTTTTTGACGCGTATTAGTGTCTGTCATTCCGTGATGAGCACTTTCCGTTATCTCGGTCCGGGCCATGAATGGGCGGTATGGACTGCACCTTGGAAAAGAAGCTCGGCGACAGAGAGGCGGGCATTGGCCCAGCGTGCTCGCCGCAGCGCAGCGACACGGAAGAGATAGCATGCAGATGCAGCAGATACTCCAGAGACCGCATGGGAAACCGTGCCATGTCAAACCGGAATACATGGCCGGTAGCAGTTTATGGCCGGCCGTCTCGACCCATCGCCCAAATGCCGCTGCTGGCGCTCGGGACACGAGACCATCACGCGCTGTGGGGTGGGGAAAGAGAGAGGCGCATCGGGTACGTTGGAGCCTTGCGCTGCGTCCTGGCGTGCATGGCCATGGTTTCACGGAGTAGTGGTGCTGCTTCCAGCTCCACCGTGCCATCTGCTGCACCTTGGCCGTTCTCGGGCGCCGCGATCGGCGCCGGGATAGCCGCCCCATCTCCATACATGCTCCAGGGACGCACGCCGCTGCTGTTATCCCAAAGCAGCACCGGCCACGCATGCCCGGAAAATACAAGAAAGTAGAGGCACGATCCCCGCCGGTCGCCGGATCCCCCTACTACGAGCCACGTCCACCGCTCCGCCACAGAGGCAGCGACGGTGGTGCGAAAGCTGCAGAGGCGGCACGTGAGCGGCGCATGATTACGGGGCCGGAGGCTCGTTTCTGGGACGCCGCAACAACCAACAGCCCCTGTGCCGCCGGCATTATTGCCCAGGCACAAGGCTGCCGCGACCTGCACCTCTCGCTCTCCCTTCCTTCTCAAAGTCCGACGCCAAAAGTTGAGTAGGGTTCGCCGGCTCGATCGGGCCAGATCAATGTATGACCATCCAATCTCACTGTGTGTGTGGTCATGGCCAAAAGCTGTTTGCGTTTGCGTTCGCATCTGCGCGACTGGAGAAAGCACACGGACACTGTAGTACCAGTAGTACAAACATGTTCAAGTCGAACTTTCGTCACAAAGGGAGTGGAAAGAAAACACGCCAAATACGGCAAATTATTGTTCGGTCCTGGGTTCTCGCCACCAAGTTTCACTGTGGAAGTACTACTTCCTCCTCCGTCCCAAATTAACTGTCGTAGATTTGTGTATTTTTAGATATATTTTAACGTACACACCTAGGAATCTAGATGAATTAACGCACTTGATTTATAAATAGAATAGAACTAACTGAGGGCCCCTTTCAGTCAAAGAAATTGTATAGGAATAGTGTATGATTTAGATCCTATAGAAAAAAATTCTATACAAGTTGTTTGATTCATACTCTAGAAACATGTACTATATGAACTAATTCTATAGGAAGTTTGTAGTACAAAATCTTATAGAAGAAAAAAACATTAGATCATACCTTATGAAATTTTTTCATTGCTACAATCAAACAAACTTCATCTTCCCATATGATTCAAGTATGCATGACATCATATTTCTATGTTTTTTCTATCCTATGAATCAAAGGAGTCCTTGAAAATGCACTTTTGGTTCCAGGTTCATGTGCACCCTTTAAAAAACGAACTTACACATGTTAGAAATTGGAATTTTTGGTCCGTATATCTCCACATTCTGTGTGCTCGCTTTAAGTTAGTACTGTATTGAATTTTGTCTTCTTTGCAAGTGCCACCTGAAAGTTCGTTGTTTTCCTCGAAACGACTACGTAAGCACCTAGGATGGGAGATGTACATGCAATATTTTTCTTGAGAATATTTTAATAATTTTAAATATGTTCAAACTGTTTCGCAAATAAAGAGAGCATACGAGTCCAAATTCTCATCTTTTTGCCACCTGAAAAAAAAAACTCATGCACGGTGATACTGCGTTGCCTGCACAAAAGACGGCAAGCATCTCGCCCCACCCGATTTACAGCCCAACTCCTGATGACTTCACCTGTTAATTTCTTGAACCGAACAAAACTTTGAAATTCGAACTGTGTGCTCCCTACTACTATACTACTCCTGTACACTCTAATCGAATTGATTCTTTTAAACGCCAGGTGAGCTGAGAACCCCTGTGGATCATCTAATTGAATTGATTCTTTTAAACGCCAGATGAGGTGAGAACCCTCGTGGATCATCAGACTAGTACGGTACGGATGCGCCGGTACTAGGTAAACAAACGGTCCCTTCCAAAGCACGCAACAGCTAAGCAACCCAAGGTTCCTAAAGCCTTTCATAATAGAAGGCTCTTGGCACGATATCATAAGTGTTAGATGTATATATCTGTCTATTGTAGTTTCTCTATATGTTAGGGGGTTTTCTGCATATGTGTACCTGTACATGTACTATATATTGTGGCCTTTGACCTCCTGGTAATACAACACGCATATTTCCCTAACATGGTTTTAGAGCAAAAATTGATCCTCTAATCTGTACATCTACTCGGCCGTCGTTGCCGTTCCTCCGGCCGTGCGTTCTTCCGGCCGTGATCCTTCCGTCTTCTTGCTCCCTGCTCCCGATCGATTCGGCCGCCCGTCCTCGATCCCGTTGCAGAGCCCGCCCGGCAGATCCCGCCGACGCCCTGCAGATCTCCTCCCCGCTCGCCCGCCAGGATCCGCGCGTGGCGCCCGATTTGGCGCTGATCGGCCCGCGCGGTGCTGCTCCTGCTCTGAGCTGATCGGCCCGCGCAGTCCTCGATCTCCCCGCGCCGTGCTGATCGGCCCTGTTCTGGCTGCTCCCGCTTGGCGCTGATCTCCCCGCGCCGTGCTGCTCGATTTGGCTGCTCCCGCCCGCTTCAGCAGTCCCGATCTGAGCTGCCCGTCTCGTCTAGTTGATTTTGATTTGAGGTAAAAAAAAACTGTCGTTGGCTGTTGTTATCCGATGTCTTCTTCTGCTGATCCCGCCTTATCTTTGGGCCTTCCTTCGGTACTTGGTCTTTGTCCGTTGTCTTCGTGTATGACGGCTAGCCATTCTTCGTCGCCGTTTGCGGCCTCTTGCCCACGCTTCACTGGCTCCGTCTACATCGGCTCGCCGCTCTATACCGACTTTCGCGGCCTCTTCCCGCGGCCAGCGCCGATTTTGTCTCCATCGGCCTGCCGCTCTACACCGACTTTGCGGCCTCTTCTTGCGGCTGCCGCGCCGCCGACTTCGTCTATGTCGCCCGCCGCTCTACATCGACTTTTGCGGCCTCCTCCCGCGGTTATGGCCGCGTCGGCTCCGTCTACGTCGGCCTGCCGCTCTACATCGACTTTCGCGGTCTCTTCACGTGGTTCGACCGCGCTTTGCCGACTCTGTCTTCATCGGCGTGTTGCTCTCTGTCGCCCCTTTGGTGGCCTCGTGCGTGTGGATGATAGCTCCCCGATTGTACGTCGACCTTTGCGCGCTCTCTGCGCATGCAGCACTTCACTTGCTTGATGCTTGGGATTTCGTTTACGTCGCAGCCTCGCGGTAGTCTCCGCCCTCGTCCTCATTGCACCTACGTGGCAAGGTTGGCCACACTTCCTCCACGCGGACGCGGGATCCCGTTTACGTCGCAGTTCCAGGATCGGGCTGGCTCTTCAGATCTTCTGCTTGCACTCTCGATCAGGACATTCTCATGGGTCTTCGTCTGCTCGCTACTCTAGACTCTTCCTCGGCGCTGGTTCTGTGGGGCTCTTGGCACGCGACCACCTCTTTCTACAGTCAGTGTCCCGTGGTATCTGGATTCGGAGCTTCCTTTCATATGACCTCCGAGTCTTCTATTATGTCTCTTCGGTCTCTTATTTCTCCTGTCCGTGTTGTCATGGCTGATGGTACCTCTATTCCTGTTTCTAGTACAGCACCCTTTCTACTCCCTCTTTCTCTGTCCCTGATGTTTCTCATGTTCCTCGCCTTCGATGAACCTTTTCTCTGCTCCAGCTCACCGATTCTGGTTGTCGCGTCATTCTTTTCGAGTCTTGTGCGGTTCAGGATCGTACACCAGCCCTGGTTGGAGCTGGCCCTCGTAGCCGTCGATCTCGGGGCTATGGGAGTTAGGCTCGTGTTCCTTCCGCCGCCACTTCATCTGCAGTTCTCCTCCGGTTGTTGCCTCTGTCACCGGCTTTTCAGCTGGCATCATCGTCTTGGTCACCTTTGTGACTCGCCTGTCGTCTTTGGTTCATCGTGGCCTTGGGGTCTGTCTCAGATGGGTCGTTACACTGTCGGGGTTGTAGGTTAGGCAAACAGATTCAACTTCCCTATCCTACTAGTGTGTCTGTCTCTTTCGATTTAGTCCATTCGGATGTTTGGGGTCGGCTCCCTTCGCTTCGAAAGGGGGCCATCGATACTATATCTTATTCATTGATGATTTTTCACGGTACATCTGGGTGTTTTTCATGCACTCTCGCAGTGAGGTGCTCTCTATTTATCAGCGTTTTGCGGCCATGGTCCGCACTCAGTATTCCTCACCCATTCGCGTGTTCCGTGCTGATTCTGCTGGTGAGTATATCTCCAGCACCTTCGTGGTGTCCTTGCTGAGGAGGGCACCCTCGCTCAGTTTTCTTGTCCCGGCGCGCATGCTCAAAATGGCGTCGCCGAGCGTAAGCATCGTCATCTTCTTGAAACCACCCGTGCTATGATGATTGCTTCTTCTCTTCCGCCACATTTCTGGGCTGAGGCTATTGCTACGTCGGCCCACCTCATTAACATTCAGCCTTCCGCTGCTCTCCAGGGTGGCATTCCTCTCGAGCGTCTCTCTGGTGTTTCTCCAGACTACTCGACTCTCCGTTCATTTGGTTGCGTCTGCTATGTCCTTCTGCCTCCTTGAACGCACCAAACTGACCGCTCAGTCTATTGAGTGTGTTTTTCTCGGCAACAGTGATGAGCATAAGGGCTATCGCTGTTGGGACCCCGTTGGTCGTCGGATGCGCATCTCTCCTGACGTCACGTTTGATGAGACGCGTCTCTTCTATCCTCCCTCTACTTACCCGGTGGATGATATCTCTTTTCTTGTTTTCCGGATGCACCCTGCTGTCCCTCCTCCCTCCATCCTACTTCGATGCGCCTTCGGCGCCATCCTCTCGTTCGTCTAGTCCACCTAGTACTCCTCGTTCTCCGGCTTCGGCTCCTTCCGCTGTCCTTCTTCCTCTTCTTCGATGACGTGCGCAGATGAGCTTCCCCTTCGACGACCTCGTCGTCGTGCCCCATGTTACTCTCCTAGTCGGTATGGTCTCTCTGTCGTTTCGAGCCGACTTCTTATCGGGATGCCGAGCGCCATCCTGAATGGCAGATTGCCATGGCTGAGGAGATCGCTGCTTGAGCGCACGGCACATGGGATCTTGTTTCTCCCCTGGTGTTCGTCCCATCACGTGTAAGTGGGTCTATAAAATTAAGACTCGCCGATGGATCTCTTGAGCGCTATAAAGCGCGTCTTGTGGCTCGTGGTTTTCAGCAGGAGCACGGCCGTGACTATGATGAGACTTTTGCCCATGTGGCTCATATGACTACGTGCGTACCCTTCTTCTTGTTTCTGTTCGCCGCCTGTCTCCCACTTGATGTTCAGAATGCTTTTCTTAATGGCGAGTTGAGTGAGGAGGTTTACATGCAGCCTCCTCCTGGGTATTCCCGATGGGATGGTTTGTCGTCTTCGCCGTTCTCTCTATGGTCTCAAACAGGCCCTCGTGCTGGTTTGAGCGCCGCATCTGTCATGACTGCTGCTGGTTTCTCTCCTAGTCTTCATGATCCAGCACTTTTCGTTCACACTTCTCCTCGTGGACGTACTCTTCTTCTTCTCTATGTTGATGATATGATCATTACGGTGATGATCCTGAGTATATTGCCTTCGTCAAGGCTCGTCTTCGTGATCGGTTTCTTATGACTGATCTTGGTCCTCTTCGCTATTTTCTTGACATTGAGGTTTCCTTTGATGGCTTTTCTATCTCTCAGGAAAAGTACATTCATGATCTTCTTGCTCGTGCTGCTCTTGGGGATGAGCGCATAGTCGATACTCCTATGGAGTTTAATGTTAAGCTTCGTCCTCGATGGTGATCCTCTTCCTGATCCCACCCGTTATCGTCATCTTGTTGGGAGTCTTGTTTATCTTCTGTCACTCGTCCGATATTTCTTATCCTGTTCATATTCGAGTCGGTTGTCTCAGCTCCTCTGTTCACTATAGCCATCTCCTCCGTGTTCTTCGTTATCTTCGTGGCACGATCACTCGTCGCCTTTTCTTTCCCGTTCCAGCTCTCTCCAGCTCCAGTGCTATTCGGATGCTACATGGGCAAGTGATCCTACGGATCGTCGTTCGCTTTCTGCTTCTGTGTGTTTCTTGGTGGTTCGCTTGTTGCTTGGAAGACGAGAAACAGGTCAGTTCTCGTTCGAGTGTTGAGGCTGAGTTGCGGGCTATGGCTTTGTTGATTCTGAGGTGACTTGGTTATTGTGGTTGCTTTTGGGGTCTCTGTTACGACCACTCCACTTTGTTCGACTTATCGGTCACGTGATCCGGTCAAGCATGAGCTGACCAAGCATATCGGTGTTGATGCTTTTACACACGTGCACATGTACAGGATGATGTTGTTGCGGTTCATTATATGCCTTCAGATTTGCAGTTGGCAGATTTCTTTACGAAGGCACAGACTAGAGCGCAACATGATTTCTTACTCTCCAAACTCAGTGTTGTGGATCCACCATGAGTTTGCGGGGGGGTGTTAGATGTATATATCTGTCATTGTAGTTTTCAGTATGTTAGGGGGTTTCTGTATATGCACCTATACATGTCTTATATATTGTGGCTACCCAGTATCAACACGCATATTTTCCTAACAATAAGCAAAATGTTTATGTGACACCATAGTTAAACAAGGGTTTAGCGAACCATTGCATTGCAAACACTGACATGCTGGTAGACTAGGTGACAACATTGTCTGAATCCAAATTATCTAACACGGTTCGATGTTCGTTCCAAGTAACAGCAATTGAGCAACTGCAGAAGTGCAGAGCCTGTTTGATCATCCATACAACACATACGCACATAGACAGAGAATGTTTTACAAGATCGGCTCCGGCGATCCGCCCGCCCGTCTCACATCACATGGCGTACCTCTGCGTCCAGGTCCTGGCGGTGCTCTCGTACTTGTGCCGGTCCGTCTTGTACATGTGGGCGATCTCGGGAACCAGAGGGTCGTCGGGGTTCGGGTCACACAGCAGGGAGCAGATGGACAGCAACACCTGAAAGCAGACAGAGTGCATATGATGAGTTGGATCAGCCCTTCGCCGTCGAGGTCCAAAGCAGCCGGAGAAGAAACGGGGTTTATTAAGTCGGAATAGCAGACCTTGGAGATAGTCAGAGCAGGGCTCCATTGGTCCTTCAAGATGTCCAGGCAAATGCTCCCGTTGCTGTTGACGTTTGGATGGAACACCTTGGTACGAAACGCTACCTGCAAATTTGCAGGTCAAAGAGAGAGGTCACATACTGCCCAATGTGCTCTTTTTTGTGACGCTATGGATATTCAGTATGGAAAATGAACTTTTCAGTCTGAAACTTTCAACCTTGCCTAAGATAACCATAGATTGTAGAGCTTCTAAGAAAATTTAATTAGTTATGTGTTCCATCAAAATAAGCAGATGATGATCTCCTCAAAATAGGCTTTCGCCCCGCTATATTAATATAGCAAACGACCCGATACAACGAACACGCTGGGGCCGCAGCACAACCAAGCCCAAAAGAAAAGAAAAAGAAAGAAAGAAAGAAAAACTAATGCCGACACCGGCAGATCGACGAACACGATGACGACCCGCAACCGCTGCGCCCTTCGGAGAAGTACCACCCGCTCCTATCACGCGAGGCCGCATACCAAGCAACACCTTCACCAAGGAGACGACGATGACGCCGCTGCTGCCCGGACTAGTCCTAGGGTTTCCGGTATGCGGAGGGGATTGAGGAGGAGGTACACCCGACGCCCGGGAAGGCAGGGTGACACCCGCAGGCGTCACCGCATCGGTGTCGAGCATGCCGACAGGGATTTCTCCCGACCTCCAAACCGACCACCCCAGACGCTCCGACGTGCTCCACCTAACATGCCGCCCACCAGCACACGCCACCACGGTCTTGAAGCCATCCTCGCCGCCTAACTGTGGTCACCGGAGTAGGGCCTAGAGGAAGAGAAGGGATGCAGCGGGGGGGGTAGCAACACCGCAGCCACGCGGGAGGGACTGCCTCCCCGCCTTCGCGGTAGCCGACCGGACGAGGCTACGAGGCAAACCAGGCCCGAACTGGCCCGGCCGGACCCAAGAGGGCCCGTAAAGCCCCGCTGCAACGCTGCAGCTGGCCGGCCGGAGTGCCGCCGCCCACCCACCGCGGCCCTGCCTTCTCTTCCTCCAGGGAGCGCCGCCGGCGTGCCAAGTGCAGAGCACCCGCCGAGCCCCTCCGGGCCCCGCCTGGGCCCAGATCTGGGCCGAGCGGGCCCTGCCATGGCGCCGCCTGCGCTGCTCCGCCGCCAACGGCCGCGCCACCGCCCCTCCTCCCACCCGACGGGCAGGTTTCACGCTGCCCCGCCGGACCGACGCCCGCCGAGGTGCACCGCCGCAAGCCCGAGGACCCCGCGCCCCCATCTTCGCAGCGGGTAGAAGCAGCCCCGCCGCCGCCGGCACCGCGCGGGCAACGCCCGGCGGCACACGCCGACGGCGGCGGCAGGGGAGGGCGGAGGAGGGAAGCTGGGGAGGCTGGGGAAGAAGGCGCGGCCCGGCCGCCGCGGGGGCGGCGCGGGTCGCGGGAGGGTTTCGGGGGAGGGAGCGGTTTTCTTCCAGCAGATGATGATCTCAGGTGATTGATGTGGACATACAAGAACTGCAGACACAACTGAAGTAGCATTGCAGACACCGCACCAAGTGTTCACGTTTGAAGAATTATAGGGGCAATTTTCTAACTGGATGTAACAATCTAACTGAAACCATTGCTTACCAAAACACCCACACAACCTCCACCTTAACTAGTAAAATACATAAATTTACAAATCCCAAACTAGTTCACGTGAAAGGTTCTAAGTCTTCAGTAAGTGTGCTTACTGGCATGACACCTGACGGTTAAGCTACCGCAGACTAGTTATTAGCATGAATACCTGTCGCACATTTGGAATCCATTTAAGGTTTTCAAACAGATCAGAAAAGAAAGCCAAAAAGATGAACCAAACCGAACTAGATGAGATCGCATGTTATCCAAGACGAACAAATACAATCATATGAACCACATCTGCCAGAGTTCCATTCTTAGATGTGCACTGTGGAATGTCCTGAGGCATATGGGATACAAATTTAAAATAATAAATGGAACAAAGGAAATGCAGAAAACAAATCAACCATTAGGTGATTGCCAAGTACCTTTGGTGGTTTGAAAGGATAATCAGGAGGGAAGTGGATAGTAACTAGGAAAATTCCACCAGCATATGGGCTGTCAGATGGACCCATTATTGTTGCCTGCCAATGGAACATATCTTCACCCACAGGACCTGTTAAATAGTATCATATCATCATCAATACATGTATACCGTGTGAACTAAATTTGAAGTACAATCATTTGCGTTATAACCATCGTATCTGATAGACATGTGGTATAGCTTTAGCCTTTAAATCTTTAACAAGAAATGAAACTCGAACAAGGTCAATCGAATGGACTAAAAAGGGAAAAGGAGACACTCAACGAAAAAATGAGGTCAAGTTTGAACACTAATCAGCAATCCTGAATGCCTTGCTCGGGCAAACGATCGTCTTATGTCACCTTATCTTCACTTAATTAATGAATTGTTGAATCGGTGGAAACCTCCACCTGATATGTGAACTAATTAGCAAGAAATTCCCAAACCATAAATCTAGATTATGTATCACTTGGATTTCATATGACAGTTTATGTATGCGTTACATTTCATAAAAACATACACATTGCAAGTAGAATATTCTGTGTTGAAACTGTAGATTCCTTTTTTCTCCATGTATATGTCATGTTAGATAAGATTTTACATTAGCTCCAGTTTATTTGGTCCCTTCATGCATACGTCTCTTACAGTGAAGGTCATGATCTATGTGTTAACTAATACTCTGAAATTCTCATACAAATCTATAATAAAAAAGGAAAACATAATTTCCAACATACTACCTTGTTCCGAAATAGACGAAGTATTAGTAAGTGTACATTAAGACTTTTGTAAGTATGACTTAATATATGATTTAGACTGGTCGAAAATAATCATTATATTTACTTTTGTAAGTATGACTGAATATATGATTTAGACTGGTCAAACGAAAATAATCATTATATTTGCTTTTTTATAATTCTGTAATCATTTCATCTTTTACTACAATGTATGTATAACAATATAAATTTATACACTTCGATCTTGGACCCATCCAAAATATGTGTGCCATAAAAAAATGTTATCACATTGGTCAATAATATTTCAAGACTGGTCCACAATACTTTGCTTTGCCTTTTAACTACTACAAAGTTCAAGATCAATTATTATTTATATTATTTTATAACTCTTTGCCAGCGTGATACCATGACGAATGATAAATCAGCAGTAGTTTTTGTCCATGTCCAATCTCTATAGATTCATATTTACACACCATCCAATAAAATCATTGCTCAGTAACTATGAGAAAATAATTGGTGATATATCTATGAAAATTCTGCACAGTACATATATGCAAATAATTCGGCATAACACATTTTACGTTTATATCTGAAATAAATATAGTAATGTAAGACGTACAGATTTATGCAGATACTTTTGTTTTGTAAACCACACAAACAAAACAATTTTAGGAACTGGTTGAGGACTAGTTACAGTAATGTGCATGGTGCATTTCTGAACTCAAATTTTGTCTAAAAGAAACCCAAGTTTTCACATAATGTTTAGTTTGATATTTGCTAGTAAAATGCAGTTAGCACCTTGATTGACACAGTAATAAAATGCACAATTCTCTAGTTCAGGGAGCGTCAGACCAAAGTGATATGTCTGCAAGTTTAGGAGTACTTTGGAACACTTAGCTACACTGTTTCCAACATAACCATGTTGTGCTTTGCACATGCCAACCTAATAGTGTGATGAATATTACATTGGATGAAATAGTATGCTACATGTACACTCTGAAGGCTGATGGTAAAATCCAAAATATATACATCTATACAATAGATCTAGAAGTAACAGCTTGAGTAATGCGTTCGGATATTTTGGCCATATGAGTTTGTAAAGATGAATAAGAAAAGGAATGCGTCTGGTCCCAATTAACAGATCAATTATTTTCTGTCGGTGAGAAACCAGTATACCACTGCTTTTTAGTATTGACCGACAGTTACCGATGACAACCAGCATGGATATAGCTATGAAAGCATTTGCCATGGAACATCGATAACAAAACACAAGATCAATAGTTAGCTATTTTGCAAGGAAAGCTCAATTTCATTATTCTGCATCATACTGTTAAATGATGCCTTAAGTGGTACAGAATATCTGTTTCTATGAAACTCATATAACTGAAGCGTAGTTAGAGAACCATCTTTATGTATTCAATTACTTCTAACAATTTTGGAATACGAATTGCATGAAACGATATCTTTTACCAGGATACGTCATGGAACGACGTGTCGGTTTCATAGAAGAGAAGGCCAAGCGGCCGAGTTACAACACGGTTGACACATGCATCGAAACCGCAGAATCTACGCTGTCGCGAGACAGCCACAAGTGAGAAGAATACTCTCGCAACCTCTACCTTTCCGCTAACCATGAAACAATATCTGGTGATGCGTATTGCTTTTGTTAAGGCTGGCTTGGAACTAAACCCCACCAAATCCCCCACATCCAGCCAGGGATTTCTGTGTTCCGAAGACTTACGCTATCCAGAATGAATAGACAATTGTCGTTTGTTAGACTGACTCAGGGTAAACCTTATGCGTCAATCACTGTGGGTCATTACTGATTGCACGACTGCATCATTTCGCGTTGGACAGACTGTGCGATGTGCCAGTTCATACTACCGAGGATCCAAGTCCAAGTTCATGCCTACACTTCATCATGAACTCCAAACATACATCGCACCTACTCTCCTTTCCCTTTTCTGGGGAAGCAGAGCATACAGCGTTACTCCAAATAACTGCTATGCAGAGCATTTTTCCAAGGGTACAGTCCTATGTGAAGACGCAAGCATGTGCAGAACAGATCATTCAGAAGCATGTGCACAAAATCAAACCCTTGCACAACCAAGGGCATGCCCTAGAACCCCAGAATCCACACACCAAAAGGAGCAAGCAAGAGAAGAACAAGACCTGCGCTGCATGAGGTAGGGGGATCCTTCTGCAGGTCCTTGAGCTCCTTCTGTATCCTCTTAGACGCCATCATGCATACACTTGCTTGTCCTCCTGTTTTTCCAAGAACCAGAACAAAGAGATCATCAAACCTGCTGCTATAAACAATCAGGAGAGGAATCGAAACAGAACAAACCTCGCTGGTTGAAGGACTGATGTCCTCTTTGCTCTCTGCTTCTGTTTCTCCGCCCTTCACAAGAACCAATAATGGAACCAGGGAAAAGGGTAGGACAGGGCTATATATGTAAATGAGCCTCTCCCCTTTGCTGTCTATCTTGATGCTTGTTGCAGCTTGCTTGCTGCGGGTTAGCGTGCTGGTTTTATTTATTCGTCTTCATCGAATCATCGTTCCCTGGGACCTGCTTACTTTATTGGTGCCATGGTCGATGGGCAAAGGCAGTGAAAGCAGATAGTATCAAAATCAAATGCCCCCATCCACTACACCGATACCCTCTCTTATCAGTGGCTGGCTGCTCATGAAACGGAAATATATTCTTCCTTATTTTCTTCTCTGAATGGAACAACAATAAATTAATGGATGGCGAGAGATATGGAGATATGTGCATGTATATCTGGCAAGTGATGTGGACTGAAACGGACGGAAAGACTGCCGCGTTTCCTCCTTATAATCCAAGAAACAATGAATCTACAGATTCTGGTGGGAGCCCCTGCCGACTGATTGATTCCTTATGGCCTACATGTCAGTGAACGTTTGAGAGAATCCAATTGTTGAATTGCTGCAAGCCAAGTAGACATGAGTGGAAGCCAGCTCTTGTCTGACCTGATAGTGATAGAGCACAACACAAGAAAGCTAACTACCCTGTGCTAATTACTATGCTAGCAACAGCTTGCTTCTCGTGTTACATGTGAAGGGAGAAACGGTTCAACAGAGGTGTTTATGTGCTAGTCACAAGAATCTAACCGCAATCTGCAGGAAATTATAATGAATTTCCAGGAGTTTATTCCTTTCTTCCACAAATGAAGACATTGTAGCTATTTTTGAATTCCCTCCATTTCAAACAAGCCCTAATATACTGAGAAATATGCCGACAAATACTCAGGTAAAAAGGGATGCATAGAGTTCAAGGACACCGATCAAGATTAATCATCTGTTTGTTTGGGTTAAACAATGTTTTTTAAGCTGAAAATTTGACGCCTTCATCGTCCGCTGAAGTGCCCTTGAAGATAGTTGCCTTTCCCTTTTGTTCCAGCAGCTTCAAAGCTCGCATGAGGACACCACGATCGATTCCCGCAAGTTCTGCAACAGATGCCACATGATAAAATGATCCGAACCAAACTTGCCACAGTACAGCTTTTACTATGATATACAGCTTTTACTATGATATACCGGACATGGCTATGTATTACTGATGGCCACCAATTTATACCACTGCCTAAACTCTGGAGGGCATAGTCATGAAGAGGAGATTGTGTCGTGGCACTATAGAAGTAAGGAATATGACTTTTGGAGCATTGTTGGTTTATTGAAAGTAGATATCGAGATGATCATGGGCTTTATAGAACAGCTGGACCTAAAAGGAATACTCTAACTTCATCATTCCAATATATTATTATCAAAACTAATCAATTACGGAAACAAGAGAGAGAAAAAAAAGACAGACTCCTCCTGAAGCTTGTGGTGGCTATAATGCCAAAGGCACATGACAATTTGGGTAAACATGAAAATAAAGACTCACTTTATCGGGAAAAAAATGTGTTGTTTCGAGCGCAAATTGCTCTGAAGCAAGAAAATACATTTTGTGTCACGGAAATATTGGAAATGGTAAATCTAATCTCATCACATTGAAGTTTGGTATGCTTACCGGTTCCATGTGTTTCAATTCCAGATCGTATATCTTCAATTGTTGTTACTTCCAACCCATTTTCCCTCACCTACAAGCACAACACCGCGACAAATATTATGGCATGGTTAACTCACCGCCACTATCTGTTGGTAAACTGATAGCTGTGGAGGAAAAATGCCAAGTAACATAGAAGTCCTACAAAGTCTAATATGTAGTTGGCCCAATCTTGAATCCGCAACCAAAGAATGAGGCACTTCTTGTGACTTTTGTCAATCCACTCGGCTCGCCCTGCAGTTTGAACTTGGATTTAAGTAGGTGCACAACACAAAACTAAATATAACATGCATCAATAACTGAAAGATTCAATGTTGTGCAGAATAAACCTTCACTAACAAGAGCTGCAAGGAACACTTCCTTTGCTTCATAGCTTAGAGACCCTGAATAATATAAAGCATGTATGCTCAGCACATCGCCAAAGGAAATATCCAAATATATAGTAAACTAGTGGAGTAAATAATTTTTCATGTATAAATAGTACGTCATGCTCACAAGCCTCCATGGAAGGCATTTCAAACACACTACCATCATACCAGATCACTATGTTCTATAACTTTCAACATACCAGACAGTACAACGATAAACTAAGAAGACATGTTTTGCTGAATTGCAGAAGAGTGATAGTCAAAACAAGGTTCAGACAGTCCGGTTCCATGTGTTTCTCTGATGTTATACATGTGAACGCTCAGTGGCTCTTACTTGGTGACTTCAACTTCTATCTATCAGCTGAGAATCGAAATAGAGCTGGTGCCAATTTCAATGACATGTTCACCTTTAACGAAGTCATTAGCCATCTTTGTTTCGTAGAGCTACCAATGAAGGGTTGAGCCCATACCTGGAAGCCTGGAACAACATGCAGTCTATTCCACTTTTAGAGCAGCTAGATTGGTAGTTCACGACCACAGAATGGACTCTTACTTTCCCTAAAACCCAAGTTTACCCTCTCGCGAGACCTGTATCTGATCACCTGCCCTGTATTGTTAAGATTGATTCAAAAATCCCTAAAGCTGCCATTTTTCGTTTTGAAAATTATTGGATCCACCAACCTGGGTTTTATGTAGTAGCTAATATTTGGGCTAGCCCTTGTCATGGGATAAGCAAATCTCTGCTAAGCTCAAGTTGTTGAGGAAGGCCTTAAAATGTTGGAATGGTAACATCTCCATCATGGATGTTCTGATTGCAAATTGTAATGCAGTGATACTCATGCTTGATGAGTACGAAGAGCGAAGGCAGTTGCACTCACTGAATGGAATTTTAGAAACATAATTAAGAACAGGATTTGCCATCTGCTAACTTGCAAAGACTTGCGCAGGAAAAGTCGTTGCACGATTAGATGGGCGAAGCTTGGGGGACGGAAACACCTCGTTTTTTCACTCAATGGCTATAGTTCGACGGCAGAATAACATTGCGAGCCTGACCTTGTCAGATGGCACTGAGGTAACAGATATCAAGAGAAAGCAGCAGTTTTGAGATCGGCTGGGAGTTACTACAGCTACAGTTATGCCAGAAGAGGTTCTTGAAACTATTCAAAGGGTCCAGGACCTGCACACACTTTCAGGTAACTTCACTTCAGATGAGATTGATCATGTCCCGGCTCCGGATGGCTTTAACGGCCAATTCCTAAAGAAGTGCTGGAATATAATCAAAACTGACTTTTACAAACTCTAAAGATTTTCAGGAAGGATCTGTATATCTCAGAGTATAAATGATTTGATCATTGCATTGATACCGAAGAAGACTTCGCCAGAGACACAAAATTACCATCGTCCTATTTCTCTGTTGAATTCATGCTTAAAGCTTCTCCAAAATGCTCGCGGACAGAGTTCAGAAAAAAATTCTTCAGATAGTGCATAAAACCAATACGGCTTTCTTAAAGGTCATATCATTCAAGACTGTCTAGCGTGGTCTTTCGAGTATCTTCATCACTGCAAATCTGCTCCAAATGGTAACATCGTCTTGCAGCTAGATTTTGAAAAGATGTCTGACCTTGTTGAACATGCTGATATCTTGCAAATCTTGAGGAGAAAGGCTTTGATGAAGTGTGGGTAGCCTAGAGGGTGGTGCAGCAAAAGAAACTTGGAAGGGAGAGGAGAACTCTATATCGGTTCTATCTCTCGCCTCCTCATATAGCGTGTGTGAGGTGTGGAGAAGTGCACATGAACTTCTACTCTTCCCACTCACTTGGTGTGAGTAGAAAAGGTCACCTTATAAACCACTCAAACTCTATCTAAACTAATAACGTGGAACTAAATTTTTTCTCTAGTTGATGGTCTCCCTCAGCGTACAATAAGTTTCTCTTTGAAGGCCTGACTGTCTCCCCAATTTATAAGAAACTTTGGAAAAGTAGATGTCTGCATAAACAAAAGGTATTCATGTGGCTCTTCCTAGTGGATAGGCTCAACACACGTGATATGATGGAGCGCAGGCATTGGACTTTGGATTCTGGGATTAACTGGGGCATGTGCCCGCATGCACATAGAGAAACCTGGGACCGTCTTTTTTTCAATTGTGATTTTGTTGTGAAATGTTGGCAGAAGCTAGGTATCCAATGGAACTCCACACATGGATCGGATGATATGTTTGAGCGAGCGAAAAGGAGCTTCCAAGGTCCAATTTTTTGAAATTGCCACTTGTGCTATGAGGTATTTGGAAGCAGCGTGATGGCTTGATCTTTGAGAAGATAAGGCCCTCGTTTCAAGCTTGGAGGGTGGTGTCCAAGAAAGACTTAGTTCTGATTTCCTATAGGGTGAAACCTAAATACAAAGAAAGTCTTGCAGAATGGATTGAGAATTTCTAGATGCCTTTATATTAACTTCTGCTGTCCTCCCTCTTCTTTCCCTCATTGTACAGCCCTTGTAATCCTCTCACTAATGTATTTTTCTAATCTAATTTAATAGAAAATTATACCCTAGGGGACTCCCCTAAAGTTTCATGGTAAAAAAAACAAGGTTCAGATGAATACAACTTACTCTCAATATTTGGATTGGAGAACAACGGAAAATCTTCTTCCAAGGAGATTATATACATCTTATGACTTTTACAGTAATCAAGTATCAGATCTTTCCATAGCTGCACTTGCTTTTCACGTGTTTCCCTCACAGGCTGCAAACTGCATGCAAGCAAATTCATGCTATTATTATCAGTCCGTATATAGAGTACAATATTATAATATAGGGTCAAAATAAGTTTTAACGAAGGTTTTTCACAGCTGGATTTAAGATAAGATAGCCAAAAGTTCACTTATGTAGTAACTCAAGCAAATGTAAGTACTATTAAAGCAAAGAAAATGCTTCAACTGCTACAAACATACTGCTGGAACATGCAAGGAAAATGCACCACATATCAAAAGGGAGAGGCTTAGACACTCTGAACAAAGTACCGTATTACAATTTTGGGGATGCCATGAAGTAGAGATTTCATAAGAGAGATGTGTGAGTTTTGACAAAAGGCAGATTTTGAAGAAACAAGTGCTTAAGCTTACAAAGACAATTTTATTAAAGATCCTGATGCACAAATTCTGCATACATATTCAGATCTTCTCTAAAATCTGAAGGAATTATTCCTTGTTTTATTCTGAGTGTGGATGTCAATAAAGTATATAATGCTTTTATAGACTGCAAAATGCAGAACACACGGTGGTTAATGATATTTTGTAAGTGAAGAATGTAATCATGTGATCATATGATATACCCGAAATACGAATAACAAGTTTAATTCTTGCAAAAGGGCATGATGCTAAAGAAGAATCACGAATTACTTAACTGTATACTTTTTTCCAAACTAAGATCAGCGCCAAAAATAATGACTCGCCCAAAATGTAATTTCATTACCAACATAGTACTTGAGCAGAAGTTTCTGCCCAAGCTTCCACCAAGCACTGTTTAATAAGAATATAACAATTGCTTAGCAACCATCCAATACCGCTACTCCTATACACACTGAAGAATCGGAAATCATGCAAGCATGTGTTCAAGCTGCCATTTGGTACTACCGCTGTAAGAAAATACAAGTCTTCTCCTTCTTTGGTGCAGAGTTAGAAGATAAAAACGGCGTGGGGGCAGAGAGGGATTACGTGAAGTAGGGCGGGTAGTTGAAGAAGGGGGGAAGCTTGAAATCTCCCTGCCTCTGCATCCCCGCTGAATCGCGGGCTTGCGGAACGGTCGGACGGACGGCGGCGCGGAGGAGATACCGCGAGGAGGGCAGATCGGCCGGGCGCTCGACGGGATGAGGTCACCTCCGCCGCCTCTGCACGTCGCCGCTAACGGGAGCGAAACGAACGAGCGATTTGGTTCCTCTGGTTCGTCTCGTCCGGTTCAAATTGTCCAGGCCTAAATCGCCGGCGGCGCAAACGGAGCAGCTCGCTGGCGGCGCTGGTGGAAGATCAGGGAGCGGCTGGGGTGCAGCGATCTGCGGGGAGGTGCAACGGCGACCGGCAGACAGCGGCGCCGGTGGAAACGCCCTGGGTTCTTCCTGTACTAAACGGGGACTTTTATTATTTCTCAATTTCTAATTATTGCCTGCGCACGTTTCACTCTTAGACTAGCCACAATGGGAGTATCATAAGTAGTATCATACATGCCATGTTGGCAAAAATCTGACGTGGCACACCAATTAATGAGGTGAGAGATGAGAGTGGTATCATAATATGATACCGTATCATAGCATGTAAAACTAGAAAACCTAATGGCAATCACATCATGTACACACATTTACATTGAGATTCTACAAAACATTAATATGATAATACTATGATACTATCTTATGGTACTATGCATTGTGAGGTTAGTATCATAAACTAGTATCATGTGCATGATACTAGTGTATGATACTTCCCATTGTGACTAGTCTTAGGCATCTCCAACAGGGCAACTAGCCCCGCGGCCTGACGCATAGTGATGTGAGTTATCGGATAACACGCACTTAGACTTAGCGGACGCTGCGCCGTTGCATCGAATGTTCGCTCGTTTTTCTCACGGGCCCGCCTAGTAGCGACATGTATCGATGTGTCCTCTTAGGCGCGTCAGTAATGTCAACGAGGTATTGTTTTCGGCAATCTGCGCCACATTAATAGCGATCCCTCGCCTGCCGAGTCCGCGTTTCGTATAGAGGTTAGTAAATCAGCAATAGTGTCCTTGCCCATAAGACTCTAATTCTAGGTTCCTCCAAATTTTTCTATAATCAACATGTTTTCTTTTTTTCTTTTCATTTTGGATTTTAAAACATATACGTAAAACACAATCTACTCAAATTTATTATTTGATGCTATGCCGCGCCCTGTATTTATAATCTCTCCGTATATCATCTCCTCCACACAAACCCTAGCCGCCACAACCTCCACCGTAGCGCCCCCCACCACCCCCCCCCCCACACACACACACACAACCCGCGAGGGAATCCATGGCCGGTCCAGCTAGCCGACGAGGCGGTCGAGGGGGTCAAAACCATAGGTATCAAAGGGGGCATTTGATCCCTTCGATCAGCATGCGGAGGCAGGAGGATTCCAACGGTGGCTGCCAGATCCTTGTCATACGGGGACGGCCAAGTATCCACCAGTTCCGAGCAGGATCGGGGATGGCCGCCATAACAGGCGCTTGCTAGGACCTGATCTCGATCTGGGGGGGGGGTACGTGAAAATGGCGGTGCCAACTGCCTTTGGATAAAGAGGTGGAGATGGAGGGATCAAAACCCTAGGTACGAAACAAGGTTGTGGGATCCCTTCGATCGGTAGACGGAGGCGGGAGGAATCCTTGTCGTGCGGGGAGGGCACAGTACCCACCGGAGATGGCCTCCCTAATCGGAGCTTTTGGGTATGGCAATGGTGATCGACGAGGTGCCAATGCCTATTGAGATATGAGATGTGGGCCCAAAACACTGATATGTAGATACATCGTATACCCCTTATAGAAATACATAGGTTTGGATATGAGTTTCGGCGGGCTACCCAAACCCTACCCGCACTCGTCGGTGGAAGACCACGATACCCCTTTGGCACGTTTATGTAATTGTGAACTTGGGGATCTATGGAAGCACAAGCCTTAAATATTTTTCTAAAATTTGAACGATATTTACCAAGTGATTTTTTTAATTTGAACCCTTCATTGAAATCATGAGAAATTTCCTCGTGAACAATTTTGAAAATACTTTTTAAAACTCGTGAACAATTTCCTCGTGAACAATTTTTTAAACTAGTGAACAGTTTTGAAAATACTTTTAAAACTCGTGAACAATTTCCTGGTGAACAATCTTTTAAACTCATGAACAATTTTGAACATACTTTTTAAAACTCACGAACAATTCCCTCTTGAATAAATTTTTAAACTAGAAAACACCTTTAAAAATACTATTTAAAACTCGCGAACAATTTTCTCCTGAACAATTTTTTGAACGATGAACTTTTTAAAATCACTGTGAAAACTATGGAGATTTTTTGAATGTGCGACAATTTTTTAGCCCATAAACATTTTTTTGGACCCGTGAACCATTTTTCGCACCCACGAACCATTTTTTCGTACCCGCGAACCTTTTGGGCATAACTGTGTTTTTAATACGAGAATAACTTTTGAACCGGTGAACATTTATTTGGACCTCTGAAACTTTTTTATACCCATGAACCTTTTTCCGTACCTGTGCTTTTAATCTGAGAACAACTTTTGAACTAGTGAACATTTTTAGGACCGTGAACCTTTTTTTTACCAGCGAACCTTTTTTAGAGCCGTAAACATTTTTAAAAATCATGAACTTGTTTAAATATTATCATTTTAACAAGAAAACATATAAGAAAAAAGTTCTTCATTGTCCAATTTCGGTATTAACAATTGTTTGGTCAAGAAGACATAACTGATTGTTCAGGACGAATTATAACCAGAAAGAAAATGAACGAACAGTGAGTCCTTCCGTGTCAATCCACCACTGCATCTTTTTTAAATGGGCTGCTGCGTACTACGTAAGACTAGCCACAATGGGAGTATCATAAGTAGTATCATACATGCCATGTTGGCAAAAATCTGATGTGGCACACCAATTAATGAGGTGAGAGATGAGAGTGGTATCATAATATGATACCGTATCATAGCATGTAAAACTAGAAAACCTAATGGCAATCACATCATGTACACACATTTACATTGAGATTCTACAAAACATTAATATGATAATACTATGATACTATCTTATGGTACTATGCATTGTGAGGTTAGTATCATAAACTAGTATCATGTGCATGATACTAGTGTATGATACTTCCCATTGTGACTAGTCTAAGCCATCCGGCGAGAGTAGCTCGAGCCGCGTGGGCGAGTGGGTACACAACTTGCTAGAGGCGACACATAGGCGATCCGGAACCAAGCACTGATCAAAGGCCAACGGGTTTTCCATCGTACCGCACCACGCACACCCCCGCCAAGAGCGGACGAGTACCGTGGCTAGCTAAGGGTGGATATCAAGCGAGCTCAACTCAACTTGACTCAACTTGCAAATATTCATTAGTTAATGAGCTTGGTCGATTTAACTTATTAACATAACGAGTTTAAAATCTCAGCTTGGCTCGACTCGATAAGTACTTGAGTTGGTTCAATAAGTTTGATAAGCTCATTAAGAAATTAAACAATGTAATCAATTCATCGTGTATATGAGTATAAGAATGGTTAGTCATTGTTACAAAACCACGCGAATAAAAGTAGATCAAACGAAGAATAAGAACACAGATTTTTACGTGAAAAAACCACGGAACGTACGGCCAGGGCCGTCTCCAGAAATTCGGGGCCCAGTTCGAAATGCAAATGGGTTTTTGGAAAAAAAATACACGTAATAAATAACAACTGATGTTGATGTCGTTTGTTGATTCCCTTTCTTGTTGAGAATTGCAGACGGGGGCGGGGGGTACTAAAATGAGGCTGCACGCGTGGTCAGGTGATCGGAGCCATTGGCGAATCAAACTTAATTCAGGAATCAATGCATTTTTTAGAGCCTTTGTTGGCAAAAATTAAAATTATTGTAGGTACATCTTGTATAGTACTACTGTGCTTGGATGCTGTCATTCTCTACCCAATCTTACCACTATACCAAAAAGCTTAGTTACCACATGTTCACACTATTAAGAGCATCTCCACTAGTCTCCCCGACACACTTTTCAGAACAACCATCGATCGTTTTGGTCCGGATTTGAGCCTATTTTCGTCCGGACTCCCCATGCCATCCTCGGTTTCCCGGGGTCTCCCGGGACTCCGGATAAACCAACCGCCCACGCCCACGTGTCTCCTCTTTCGTCCGGATTCCCTGAGCCATCATCTTTTTCCCGAACGCCCGGGGAGCACACTGAAACTACTCCTCCCACGCCAAATCTTCCTCCAATCCGGACGAAAATTTCGCCGGATTTGGGCGTGGGGAGTGCCAACGAGTGGGGATGCTCTAAGAACACATGGATCGTGGAAGAAAGAATAACTTAAATGCACTTACTCCTTTGTGCCTTCCTGAAAATGAGACAACCCGTCCAAACCAAAGCCAAACAACGCAGCATAAACTAACAACATCTGAGACAGAACGATAAAGGATCAATAGACTCACCGTGAGTCTGAGAGCTCCGCGGTCTCCAATGTCCGTATCGCCTGGCGCGACCCTGACCCCATGCCCCCATCTCTGTAGTCTAGTCTATAGATGGATCTCCTGTCCGCCATAGACGAACGACCGCTGCAGACTGGAAGGCCCCTTTCGCCATGTTCAGAGCTTTCCGCCCTCGAACCTAATCGATCCACTAACGCAGCATAAACTATCGATCGATCAATCTACCGTCAAACTCACGATCGGTTTTGGACTTAGGAAGATCTACAGGCGGATTATCGACCTTATTAGCAGATGGCCCCTAACTTTCGGGGGCCCTGTGACATCGCACAGCTCGCACGGGCCTACGTACGGCGGCGTATCACTATAATTGGAGGAGTATTACAATACACGAGAGAACAGACCCTCTACGTGCTATCAGTATAGTGTATCTCTCTCTCATCTATTCTATGACTATCTTGGACTATATATAGGGCAAACAACTCCCTTTCTTCATGGACACGAAATAGAGTTGTACCGTGCTATGTCTAGCACGTTTGGCATGCTATAGTCCATTAGAACTCCTTCCATAGTATAACAGGTAAATAGATTTCGGGTCATATTCAACAATCTCCACCTTGAGTTGAAATCCCTTGCAACAGTCATAGATAGCATCAACTCCTCAACTAAAGTCATCACAAGTAAACCTTGTGCCTTGAAACGTCCATAGGACTTATAAACTTCTCATGAAGTCAAATTGAGCAAATCAACAAAAGGTCGTCTAGGAAACAACATAGCTGTCAACAAAGCAGACAAACAAATCTGGGTATCCTGTAAAACCCCAACAAAAAGTCTGAGTCTGTGCCACTGACCTCAAATAAAACTGAAACTGCTCAATCATCAAATGAAAAAAGTCATCATATCTCCTGTGGTGCTTGAACGAGCACATAGCTCAGAGTGCAACATCTTCGTGCACATAACATTGTGAAGAACTCATCTCATGGAATCTGAACGTGCTACAAACCTGAAAGCACAAACCTCGGCAAACATACTCATGCAAGAGCATCGGGTACGAATGACATCACGTACACCAAAAACTGCCGACTTAAAGGTTAATTGAAAAACCCATGATATGGTCAAAACTTTCTTTGTAGAACAACTGTCGGATAAAGGAACCTCAACATGCAATGGAGATTCAACTCTGCAATAGACCCCTCTTGAGAGCAAAGACAACTGAATTGCAATCTCCTTCTTGCACCTCAAATAACCCTCATCACGAACTTAAGTAACAAAGCAAAACCTTCACATGTATAACAGCAAAAACTCGGAGAGCAAAGAGTATAATGATGGCTACCAACAGGCATAAAAATTACCCCCTCCATATTTTTTCTGATAACTGAATTGTGTTCTTCATATAATTGCAACAACATAATATCTGAACTTGCATCCATCATATCTCCTGACAGGTCATAATCCAACAAACTCCACCTTAAACTGAAAACTATTAAAACGATGATCATACCAGTGGCAAACCATCAAACATAGGTGGCACGGGAATCCTTTTATTTCTCCTCGCTAGTCCAAACAACAATACGTTTATTTCTAAAACTATCAAGTGCATCCTCATAATCGGCTTGCGTCAACAAACATCTAAATATTAACTTGCCATAGAGAAAGCCTTTGTGTCACATATCCAACAGCGAAAGACCGCTCCATGGTAATCATGAGTCGATAAATCTGTGTACACGAAGTAGTACAAGCCAGAGAGAATTCTTTGTAAAATTAAATTGCAGAGCAAAATCTGAGGTGAACTTTACTGTGTCGGATGGACGTAGCGATACAGAGTTTTTATTGACGTAAACTCGCAGAACCTGATTGGGATTGATATCACGCCTCGGACTTGATCCTTGTGCTGATCGTACTTGGTTAATCAATCTGGCCTGTGCTGTTTCGGCTGAGGCTAGAGCTTCACGCACGGGACTTCCGCACGGTGATTTTACGCACAGCAGTACCAACTCGCAAACGCAGATGCAAACCCTGCCGTACGAACAGATCGAAAAACAGCGGCGGAAAACTACAGGGGCTGCTGGCAATCTCGGTGACTTGGCCGAACAGAACGGATTGGTGGCTCCGAGCAACTTAAATATCATGTCAATCACGGCAATATGGATGAACCACGGTGATGCAATAGCATCTAACTCCAGCGAACAAATCGGCGACTTGTCGGATTGGATGCTGTTGCAAAAAAACGGATCGCCCAAGGCGGCGCATAGAACGGCTGGCCAAACTGCGATCTCCTCGTTTACATCTGATCTCACTGAACCACAACCGTGCTGAAGCTGCATGACTACGCGTCGTCTGTTGATCCAACTGAAATTGCGCGGCGCTGCCGGGAGCACGGCAGAAAGTCTCCCGGGCAGCAGATCAATCTTAAAACCTTCGGCTCTGATACCACTTGTTACAAAACCGCGCAAATATCCCCGAAGCGCTCCCCTCGGTCGCCCCTCCAGCGGGAGCCAAACTAGCCCCCCCCCCCGCCGCCACCTAGTCCCCGGCCCTCTCCCTCGTCGTCCCGAGGCCGCGCGGCAAAGCCGTCCGCCGCCGATGAAGGGGGCGGCAAGGTCCTCTCGGGATCTCGGGAAGACGCCGCCCTGGAGCCCGGAGGTCGTCGCCGTCCTGCACCTCTCGCCGTGGCGTCGCGCCCTCGTCCTCATCGCCGCCTCCTGCTGTTCGCCGCCCGTCGGCGACCGGCCTTGGCGAGGGTTGGCGGGGTGGGGCCCTGAGGCACGGGGGATGCTGCGGCCGGGCCCGATCTGGGTTTCGGCGGGTCTGCGTCCGGGGCGACGTCGTCGCGGCCTGGGCTTCCGGCGGCTCGGCGGCCGGCGGCCGGATCCGATGTCTCCTGCAATGGCCTGGCCTGTTTGCTTCTCCGGCGAGTGGTGGTTGTTTTTGGTGGACGACTACACGGCGGCGGCCACGGCGAGGGCCCTTGTAACATCCCAGAAATTCAAAACAAAATAAATAAATTTCCCTAGTTCCAAATTTTGGAACCAACAAAAACTTTTATTAAATTAAGTTTGGTACATAATAATCTTGCTTAATTCTTGTGCTCTTGCCATGATTGCTTGTTATTAGTAGTTGAAATAATCTTAAACCCTAAAACCTCACCCTCTTCTCACCATCCTAGTTAAAATAAAATAAAAGGAAATTAAAAGAGAAAAAGGCATATGTGCATATGGCTTTAATTATAAATCTTTACCCTAGACCTTTTCACTTTATTTAGAGGATTGGAAAAGCTTCATAAACCTTATATAGTACTTCTTAAAATCATTTCCAAGTGAAACCAAAGAAAATAAACAGAAACTAAAAATGCCATGGAGGCATATGAGAGTAATTTAGCAAATATATGAATTTAAGAAAATTGACCCTAGGACTTGTTGTGAATGGTTGGATAACTTTCATATACGATTTCAACAATCAACAACACCAATTGGGTCAAGCCAAGTCAAATTAAAAATCAAATGCACCATATGCATAGAGGCATATGTGACACATAGCCATATCACCAAACTTTGCCCTATGACTTTAAACCTTGACCAAATGATGTGGGACCTTCTCCAAACCTGATATAACCCTAAATTAACCCTAACCCATGCCCAAGAAGATCAAGGTGAACCATTTCCCAAAAATAATAAAAATTGACACATCACCTCATATGTGTTATGGCCATTTTTCAAAATCTTTGAACAAGACCATTTGAAATGGTTTCAATGGTTGAGAAATGTTTCTAAACTAATAAGAATCACCTTAGAGTCAACAAAAGTCAAATTAAAAGGAGAGAAATCAAATAGGGAGAAAATCCCAAAAATTCACTCCCATACACATTATGCCAAATTGCAACTCTTCACCAAAGGCCACCATTTCTTGATCTCTTGCTTGTAAAATGTTTATATATGATAAACAAACACAATTGCATCAAAGAAACAAGAATCAAATCAAAGGAAATCTCAAATTCAATTCACATATGATAATGGTCATATGGCCCAAAAATAATTTCTTCACTACTTTACCTCTCTGGTTTTCTCAGTTCTTAAACTAAACTTAGTTAACCAATGCCATGTCATCCAAGAACATGTCAAGGTCTACAACTTTCATGTTGACCATCAGGGTTAAAGTTGACTAGGTTGACCAGTATGGATTTGACAAGTGAAGACTTTGAAACTATGTGAAGATCAACCCCATTTTGAAATCTCACAAACCTTAACCAAATCCACCACCACCACCACCATTTTTGCTCTTTAATTATATGAATGAAGTGCACCAAAAAGAATTTCAAATTTTAAAAAGAATTTTCATGCGGCCATTTATGCAAACACCTTGCAGGCATAGTTTCAGAATTTCAACACACCCTTTTAACCTCTGGTCCAAAGCCTAAACCACTTTAACTTGGTGATCATCACACCCCTCTGCAACCCTGCATCCTTGCCATGTCCTTGCACCACCGTTTAAAATGGAGAAAATGAGAGAAAGGTTCACACCGTGCACCATGCCGGCCACCGTTGCACTCGAGCGATCTGAGCCCCTACTCTCTCCTACACCATGTCAAATAGCCTCTCTGGAGCACAAGGAAACTGCCAGTGCAGAGCCTCACCCTTGCACGACATTGGCCGGAACAGACACGCCCAGGACCATGCCAGTGCACGCCCAGGCATGCCAGTCGGCATGATCACCACGCGCGGGACGCGCCAGAGCGTGGCAACGCCCCATCGCCTCAGTACCTCCCTGCATCCCTACCTCTGCATCGGGCTTGGCCACCACCTCCTCTACCCCGTAGACAAGCTCGCTAGCCCGCGAAAGCTACGTCGCCGTCGCCATGATCACAACTCTGCCGCCACGGTACTGCGAGCACTTGATCGTTGCCAGCACGCTCCCGTCCTTCCCCTGTCGTCCCTTCACGCGCGCTAGCTCCGCCTACGCGCCTACGCCTGCGCCCCCTACCGTGCCCCTTCGCGCCCTGGAGCTCCCTCGTCGACGATGACCTCTCACAGCACCCGCCGGTCGCCACCGCATCTATAAATAGAGGCCATCTCAATCTTCACTCTTCACAACAAACTTGCTCCCCTCCTCCTCCTTGACCTCCTCGAACACCTGTCTCGCCCCAATTTCACCGGAGCTGCTCCAATTGCGAGCTCGAAGTCGCCGGAGCCCGCAGATCCTCTACATCGCCTGGAGCCGCCCCGAGCCTCGCCGCTGTACCAGGGGCCTCTACACCCTCGACAACGTCGCCTCGCTCTCGATCGCCGGCGGCCTAGGACGCTCCCCGACCCCCTACCTCGCCGGCGCAGCAAGCCTCCTCCCGACGTTGACGACGAAGCCCCACCGTCCGATCTCCATCTGATCCAGCGGCTCGCATTCACAGGTATCGTTTCGGGTTAAAGAGAGATTGACATGTAGGCCCCACTTTGTCAGACGGCCCGCGGCGTGGGCAGCGCTAGTTGGGCCGGCCCAGTTCGTTTAGTCTGTTTAGCCCGTTTCGTTTTCCCGCGTGGCCTAGAAATTCAAATTCAATTTAATTCTTTTAGTTCAAATTCAACACTGCTGCTCACTTCCAATTTGAATAATTTAAAATCCACTACACCAAATTTAGCAAATTTTATATATTCAGAAAGCTAATGAAATTATCTATCCAATGCCACTGGCCTCAGGTCCAAATTCGTAATAAAATTCACATGATAAAAATAACAAGGCAGGGCCTTTTCTAACTTCAAATAAATATCAAAAATTATCTATAAATGATTTTAAGTTGATTCCAACTCTAATAAATCACATTTGACATAGTCTAATTAATTATGTAAAAATATATCATTGTTGTTTTGCATGATCATGGACTAGATTCAAATAATGGCTATGGAGCCATTTCTAGCCCATTTAACACATACACATAAACTTATTTAAATAGTATGGGGGCTTCTCTCTCATTTAAATTATGATCCTAAGTAATTCCACTAGAGGTACTGACCTGGGTCTAATAAGCCTCATGCTTGGTTACTTAGAGATTTTTAAGCATTTAGATGATAGTTTTAAATCATATGAGGTATAGCTTCTCACCTAAATCATTACTCCAAATGGTTCAATGAGAATTGATAACACATGTATTAATGACCCATAGGTTCCTATTTGAAAATATTTAATCATTCTCATAAGTAGTACTTAAATATTTCAAACCTATTTATTAAATCATATGAGATACTTTGGTCTCATTTAAATCTTGCCTCAACCAAATTAATATGAGGTAGATCCCATGGTCAATTAAAACTCACCTTAGATTAATTAATGTTATTAAACCATTGCAAGGTGTTATTAAAATGGTATGAGGTGCTCACCTCATTTAAATCATCTTTCTCAAATAATATGAAGTAATGTGTTGACCTTTAATTTCCTAGGCTCATACTTGCTCACTTATAGATCTTAAATCTAAATAGTATTTAAATTTTCCAAAGATTAATTAAATCACATGAGATGATGAATCTCATTTAACTCACCTTTCTCAAATACTAAGTGTGAAGTGTTGACCTTGGTCAACATGGGATCATCCCTGGTTATTTGAGAGTATTAAATCACCTCAATAGTAGTCCTTTAAATTAGTTATAACTATGTGTTAAATCATATGAGAGGTATGCCTCTCATCTAAATCTTGTTCTCAAATAATTCAACATGAGGTAGTGATCCTAGTCGATGTAATCTCATAGTGAATTATTTGGTGGCATCAAATCACTACCATGTTAGTATTAAATTGCATGAGGTATGGAACCTCATTTAAATCCTTGTCTCAAATGGTAAGTATGAAGAGGTTGACTTCGGTCAACCTAGGTCATATATTATTCATAAGAGAAATTAAATCTTAAGAAGATTCAATGAGAGGAAATTATTTCTCACCAAACCAAAGAGAAACCCTAACTCCATTTTTAATAAGAGGAAATTATTTTCCTATTACTAAATAAGGAAACCCTAGCATAATCTTGTAATAAATGTTAAGTAGTGATGCTAGATCATTGTGTGAGCCACTAAGGCTAATTAAGAGTGCTTAAGTATTGTTTGGTGATTGTATCCTCATATTCGTTTATAGACGCTAGTAAGACTATCAAGAGGAGGAGGTATTCTACCAAGAGGAAGAAGAAGAACACTTTGATCACCTCACCAATCAAGGCAAGCTATTACCCATGCAAGCTAGACTAATGCAAGCTAATATTAATGCCAGCTATTACCAGTGCAAGCTAATAATCTTGCTAACCACCATGATGCAAGCTCTACAAGAGCAATGCACCATCACCCCTTTAAATTCATGTTTTACCTATCCCATGTTTTTACCTTGCAATTACTTTTGCTTATTTATTTCAAGGTATTTTTGAATATATGATTTTTGCTTGGTATAGAGTAGAACAAGATCAAAGGTTATCTTAGAAACAATCCAAGCTAGATAGCACCCCTCATGAAATAGTTGCTAGCGCTAATCAATTAAAATTTGACTACTCTAGATGGGAACATGTGACTTTGAAGTGAAATTGAAACCTTGGAATGATGGTTCATTCCATTGAATGACTTTGAAGGTGAATATGACCAAGAGAAGATGGTGATTTTTGATATAAAACTGATGGTTGGGTTCGGATGCGATACCATTTCCAATTTTGAAAGTACCCCCACAATACCCAACATGGGTACGGGCTTAACTAGAAATTTATGTGCTTTAGTATGGGTTCCCTCTAAACAAGCGTCATCGGGGTTAGGCTGAAGGCTGCCTCTACCACAAAAGAAGTGATGTGATATGACGTGAATGAGGTGAATTGTCCGGCCCAAGCCCTGTGCAGTTCGGTGACGGTGTGTCTTCACCGGGAGGCCAATCTCATGGGGAGAGGTGGCTGTACTAGAGTATATAAGTGAAAGGTTATGGTTGGTAGTCCGCATACGGAGTATGATAAATCAGGGCCATTAACCCTGACGGATTATTGCAAATATTGTGGCACAAGAGTACGACCTCTGCAGAGTGTAGAACTATTCGAATAGCCGTGTCCACGGTTACGAACGATTGGAAAGGCCATACTATTCCGTCATCAGATCATTTTCAAAAATGTGACATATGACTGGTGACTTGAATTTGAAAGGTGAATGGTGATTTTGAATTGAATCACAACAGAGTTGTGGGAATGACACTAATGTTCCCACTTGAGTTAGTCAAGTGATTCAAGCATCTTTACTAAATGTTTATGAAATAAACCTAGAGCTTAGTATCCCCTTACCACAATTGGTAGTGATTACACTAGTATTAGTTTGCGAGTACTTTAAAAGTACTCATGGCTTTGTCCCTGGCTATTCAAATGGCCAGACTATGAAGGTGAACAACAATACGAGGAAGATGGACATCACGACGTCTACGACAACTAGGACCGCTCCTGACGTCAAGCGTTGGCCTGTGAATTAGATAGCCAATACTACTTCGCTTCCGCTCTTTGTGATGTTCGTTGATCAATAGATCAACTACTATTGTAATATTGGATCATGTGATCCATCTTTGTAAAACGATTATGTGTTGTAATAAATGATGACTCTGTGATATTCAACTATTATGTCTCGCAACAACAATATTCCTGGGATTGCGATGTACGGCATAATAGGCATCTGGACTTAAAAATCCGGGTGTTGACAAGTTGGTATCAGAGCCATTGTTTGACCTTAGGAGACCCTAGTTAGAATGGACGTTCGGAAAATTTTAGTTTCTAAAACAAAGGAAGTGAGTATTTGTGAAAAACTTATTCATTTTCTTCTCTATCAGATCTTCTTAAAAATAATAAGCCATGCACCCCCTTATAAATCCATTTAAAATTTTGCCACACTTGTTCACATCTCTAACCTACTTATCCATTTCACTTTCAGATGGAGTACTATGACCAGACGGAGTCCTACGAGCTGGGAAACAGAGGAAGTCTGGTGTTCGAGCGCGACCTGCCTCCCCAGTTCCACGGAGTCCGGATCCACAACACTCCCTGCTGGGAACAGCAGTGGATGATCACCGCTGACTTGAAGGGAAGCCCGAGCCTCCCATCTCGGAGAGGATCCTTTTCTCCTTCAAGGCATGCACCTGGGTGGACGGCTTGCTCACGCCCTTCAGGAGGGACTTGCTCGGGTGTGCGGACAGAATATCGCACTCAGGGGTGTCGCCGCACTTCGCGAGGCACGACACCATGGGGAACCCATGGCACTCTCTTCGCACCTGCTCAAGATTCATGTGGAGCATTTGGACTTTATGCTTCATGAGACCGGAAGGATCCTGAGCTGACACGTGTCCATGCCCACCGTGCCCGGATGGCTTTGGCTCATCATGCCGGCGCCATCAGCTGCCAAGGACCGCCGGTCACTCCGCCTCAGCGCGCCAAGAATGTCGCTACTATCACCCGTCTTCGCGAAGATTCGCACCTTGAGGTGTCCGGACCCGGACCAGATCCGAGGAGATGGAGGAGGATGGAGAAGACATCCGGGAGGCAATGACTTCCTAAGTGACGACAACGACTTTGAGGATGATGAGTTCACCGATGAGGAAGACTACGAGTTTCGGAGCCCGAGGAGGATGGGATCATTCCCATCGATGTGGATGAAGACGATGAGGAATAGTTGCACTAGCTTCACTTACGTAGGTGTGAGTTGTATCCCGCACCATGTATCGTAGTTTGTGGAAGAAGGGTTCTTAAAACCCTTAGTGCGTTAACTGGGAATGTGTGATGTTTGTTGTGAATAAATAAAGTGTGTGCTATGTTCATCACAAAAATATTTCAAGTTTTGAGTTTAAACCTAACTCAAAATAAGCCATAGAAAATTTCCCTCTTACCTCATGATCTATCTACATGTTCAGATGGCCCCACCAACCCGCAACGCCACCCAGGATGCCATGATGCAACTCTGCAGACAATGATGGCGGACCGGCGGAAAGAGCTGAACGCCAAGCAAACCTTGCCGCACTACAACAGCTAGCTCAGAACCATCAAGGCCATGGAAACCACAATCACCCTGGGTCAAAGCTGAAGAATTTCCAGAACACCAACCCTCCAATGTTCAGCAAGACCGAAGAACCCTTGGATGCTGATGACTGGCTCCAGACAATAGAAAACAACCTTGAAGTTGCGGGAGTTGAAGCTGCAAAAGTCTGTTTGCCACCCACTACATCAGACCGCAAGAGCCTGGTGGACTAGTGCCCGTCAATGAATGCGGGACAGATGATGACATGGGAAGACTTCAAGCTGAAGTTCAGCAAGTACCATGTGCCCCAAGGACTAATCAAGAAAATGAGAGACGAGTTCCGCGAACTCAAGCAAGGAAGAATGTCCGTGGTGGAATACGCGACAGGTTTCTCACTCGTCAAGGTACGCCGGACGAGACCGACACAAATGAGAAAAGAAAGGAAAGATTTCTGAACATTTGCATGACGAGATGCAAACGGTGTTAGTAAATATTCCGTTCGCCCTCGAAGGCCTCGTGGACTCAGCCATACAGATGGAAGGAAAGCTGCATCAGGCCAATGAGAACCGCAAGCGCAGAATGATGAACCAGTGGACCCACCATACCCAGCACCGCAATAACTCCTCCGGAGGATTCACCCCGAAACAACAGCCACCGCCGACTTATCGCCCCAACTACGACAACAACAACGGAGGACCCCCGAAGCCCGCAACAACAATAACAACAACAACCACAACAGCCACAACAACAATGGGAACAACACCAACCAACGGCCCGAGGACCGGAAGCAATGCCATCCCCATCACCCCGAAGGACAAGTCCACATGCTGCATGAATGTGGAGTTGTGGGCCACTATTCAAAGAATGCCCCAAGAAGCTTGCCAAGATCGCCGCCAACACCACTGCACACTGCAACAGCCGCAGTAGAAGGAACGTAACAACAACAACGCCGTTTCTACCACCGAGCCACGGAAGCTCAGGAAGCACCCAGACACGACAAGTATGCATTCCTGTTAATCAACATGCTCAATCTCTCTTAGGAACCTAACTCTTCTTAAAATCTCGGACGAGATTTGTTTAAGGGAAAGGGTTTGTAACATCCCAGAAATTCAAAACAAAATAAATAAATTTCCCTAGTTCCAAATTTTGGAACCAACAAAAACTTTATTAAATTAAGTTTGGTACATAATAATCATGCTTAATTCTTGTGCTCTTGCCATGATTGCTTGTTATTAGTAGTTGAAATAATCTTAAACCCTAAAACCTCACCCTCTTCTCACCATCCTAGTTAAAATAAAATAAAAGGAAATTAAAAGAGAAAAAGGCATATGTGCATATGGCTTTAATTATAAATCTTTACCCTAGACCTTTCCACTTTATTTAGAGGATTGGAAAAGCTTCATAAACCTTATATAGTACTTCTTAAAATCATTTCCAAGTGAAACCAAAGAAAATAAACAGAAACTAAAAATGCCATGGAGCCATATGAGAATAATTTAGCAAATATATGAATTTAAGAAAATTGACCCTAGGACTTGTTGTGAATGGTTGGATAACTTCCATATACCATTTCAACAATCAACAACACCAATTGGGTCAAGCCAAGTCAAATTAAAAATCAAATGCACCATATGCATAGAGGCATATGTGACACATAGCCATATCACCAAACTTTGCCCTATGACTTTAAACCTTGACCAAATGATGTGGGACCTTCTCCAAACCTGATATAACCCTAAATTAACCCTAACCCATGCCCAAGAAGATCAAGGTGAACCATTTCCCAAAAATAATAAAAATTGACACATCACCTCATATGTGTTATGGCCATTTTTCAAAATCTTTGAACAAGACCATTTGAAATGGTTTCAATGGTTGATAAATGTTTCTAAACTAATAAGAATCACCTTAGAGTCAACAAAAGTAAAATTAAATGGAGAGAAATCAAATAGGGAGAAAATCCCCAAAATTCACTCCCATACACATTATGCCAAATTGCAACTCTTCACCAAAGGCCACCATTTCTTGATCTCTTGCTTGTAAAATGTTTATATATGATAAACAAACACAATTGCATCAAAGAAACAAGAATCAAATCAAAGGAAATCTCAAATTCAATTCACATATGATAATGGTCATATGGCCCAAAAATAATTTCTTCACTACTTTACCTCTCTGGTTTTCTCAATTCTTAAACTAAACTTAGTTAACCAATGCCATGTCATCCAAGAACATGTCAAGGTCTACAACTTTCATGTTGACCATCAGGGTTAAAGTTGACTAGGTTGACCAGTATGGATTTGACAAGTGAAGACTTTGAAACTATGTGAAGATCAACCCCATTTTGAAATCTCACAAACCTTAACCAAATCCACCACCACCACCATTTTTGCTCTTTAATTATATGAATGAAGTGCACCAAAAATAATTTCAAATTTTAAAAAGAATTTTCATGCGGCCATTTATGCAAACACCTTGCAGGCATAGTTTCAGAATTTCAACACACCCTTTTAACCTTTGGTCCAAAGCCTAAACCACTTTAACTTGGTGATCATCACACCCCTCTGCAACCCCTGCATCCTTGCCATGTCCTTGCACCACCGTTTAAAATGGAGAAAATGAGAGAAAGGTTCACACCGTGCACCATGCCGGCCACCGTTGCACTCGAGCGATCTGAGCCCCTACTCTCTCCTACACCATGTCAAATAGCCTCTCTGGAGCACAAAGAAACACCAGTGCACGGCCGAGCCTCACCCTTGCACGACATTGGCCGGAACAGACACGCCCAGGACCATGCCAGTGCACGCCCAGGCATGCCAGTCGGCATGATCACCACGCGCGGGACGCGCCAGAGCGTGGCAACGCCCCATCGCCTCAGTACCTCCCTGCATCCCTGCATGGGCTTGGCCACCACCTCCTCTACCCCGTAGACAAGCTCGCTAGCCCGCGAGCTACGTCGCCGTCGCCATGATCACAACTGCGCCACGATCTGCGAGCACTTGATCGCGCCGCACGCTCCCGTCCTTCCCTGCCGTCCCTTCACGCGCGCTAGCTCCGCTGGGCGTCGCCTACGCCCTCTGCGCCCCTACCGTGCCCCGCGCCCTGGAGCTCCCTCGTCGACGATGACCTCTCACAGCACCCGCCGGTCGCCACCGCATCTATAAATAGAGGCCATCTCAATCTTCACTCTTCACAACAAACTTGCTCCCCTCCTCCTCCTTGAACTCCTCGAACACCTGTCTCGCCCCAATTTCACCGGAGCTGCTCCAATTGCGAGCTCGAAGTCGCCGGAGCCCGCAGATCCTCTACATCGCCTAGGCCCCGAGCCTCGCCACTGTACCAGGGGCCTCTACACCCTCGACAACGTCGCCTCGCCCCTCTCCCTCGATCGCCGGCGGCCTAGGATGCTCCCCGACCCCCTACCTCGCCGGCGCAGCAAGCCTCCTCCCCCGACGTTGACGACGAAGCCCCACCGTCCGATCTCCATATGATCCAGCGGCTCGCATTCACAGGTACCGTTTCGGGTTAAAGAGATTGACATGTAGGCCCCACTTCGTCAGACGGCCCGCGGCATGCAGCGCTAGTTGGGCCGGCCAGTTCGTTTAGTCTGTTTAGCCGTTTCGTTTCCCGCGTGGCCTAGAAATTCAAATTCAATAATTCTTTTAGTTCAAATTCAACACTGCTGCTCACTTCCAATTTGAATAATTTAAAATCCACTACACAAAATTTAGCAAATTTTATATATTCAGAAAGCTAATGAAATTATCTATCCAATGCCACTGGCCTCAGGTCCAAATTCGTAATAAAATTCACATGATAAAAATAACAAGGCAGGGCCTTTTCTAACTTCAAATAAATAGTAAAAATTATCTATAAATGATTTTAAGTTGATTCCAACGCTAATAAATCACATTTGACATAGTCTAATTAATTATGTAAAAATATATCATTGTTGTTTTGCATGATCATGGACTAGATTCAAATAATGGCTATGGAGCCATTTCTAGCCCATTTAACACATACACGTAAACTTATTTAAATAGTATGGGGGCTTCTCTCTCATTTAAATTATGATCCTAAGTAATTCCACTAGAGGTACTGACCTGGGTCTAATAAGCCTCATGCTTGGTTACTTAGAGATTTTTAAGCATTTAGATGATAGTTTTAAATCATATGAGGTATAGCTTCTCACCTAAATCATTACTCCAAATGGTTCAATGAGAATTGATAACACATGTATTAATGACCCATAGGTTCCTATTTGAAAAATATTTAATCATTCTCATAAGTAGTACTTAAATATTTCAAACCTATTTATTAAATCATATGAGATACTTTGGTCTCATTTAAATCTTGCCTCAACCAAATTAATATGAGGTAGATCCCATGGTCAATTAAAACTCACCTTAGATTAATTAATGTTATTAAACCATTGAAAGGTGTTATTAAAATGGTATGAGGTGCTCACCTCATTTAAATCATCTTTCTCAAATAATATGAAGTAATGTGTTGACCTTTAATTTCCTAGGCTCATACTTGCTCACTTATAGATCTTAAATCTAAATAGTATTTAAATTTTCCAAAGATTAATTAAATCACATGAGATGATGAATCTCATTTAACTCACCTTTCTCAAATACTAAGTGTGAAGTGTTGACCTTGGTCAACATGGGATCATCCCTGGTTATTTGAGAGTATTAAATCACCTCAATAGTAGTCCTTTAAATTAGTTATAACTATGTGTTAAATCATATGAGAGGTATGCCTCTCATCTAAATCTTGTTCTCAAATAATTCAACATGAGGTAGTGATCCTAGTCGATGTAATCTCATAGTGAATTATTTGGTGGCATCAAATCACTACCATGTTAGTATTAAATTGCATGAGGTATGGAACCTCATTTATATCCTTGTCTCAAATGGTAAGTATGAAGAGGTTGACTTGGTCAACCTAGGTCATATATTATTCATAAGAGAAATTAAATCTTAAGAAGATTCAATGAGAGGAATTATTTCTCACCAAACCAAAGAGAAACCCTAACTCCATTTTTTTTAATAAGAAATTATTTTCCTATTACTAAATAAGGAAACCCTAGCATAATCTTGTAATAAATGTTAAGTAGTGATGCTAGATCATTGTGTGAGCCACTAAGGCTAATTAAGAGTACTTAAGTATTGTTTGGTGATTGTATCCTCATATTCGTTTATAGACGCTAGTACCGGAGACTATCAAGAGGAGGAGGTATTCTACCAAGAGGAAGAAGAAGAACACTTTGATCACCTCACCAATCAAGGCAAGCTATTACACATGCAAGCTAGACTAATGCAAGCTAATATTAATGCCAGCTATTACCAGTGCAAGCTAATAATCTTGCTAACCACCATGATGCAAGCTCTACAAGAGCAATGCACCATCACCCCTTTAAATTCATGTTTTACCTATCCCATGTTTTTACCTTGCAATTACTTTTGCTTATTTATTTCAAGGTATTTTTGAATATATGATTTTTGCTTGGTATAGAGTAGAACAAGATCAAAGGTTATCTTAGAAACAATCCAAGCTAGATAGCACCCCTCATGAAATAGTTGCTAGCGCTAATCAATTAAAATTTGACTACTCTGGATGGGAACATGTGACTTTGAAGTGAAATTGAAACCTTGGAATGATGGCTCATTCCATTGAATGACTTTGAAGGTGAATATGACCAAGAGAAGATGGTGATTTTTGATATAAAACTGATGGTTGGGTTCAGATGCGATACCATTTCCAATTTTTGAAAGTACCCCCACAATACCCAACATGGGTACGGGCTTAACTAGAAATTTATGTGCTTTAGTATGGGTTCCCTCTAAACAAGCGTCATCGGGGTTAGGCGAAGCTGCCTCTACCACAAAAGAAGTGATGTGATATGACGTGAATGAGGTGAATTGTCCGGCCCAAGCCCTGTGCAGTTCCCAGGCTGACGGTGTGTCTTCACTGGGAGGCCAATCTCATGGGGAGAGGTGCCTGCACTAGAGTATATGATGGCGTGTAACTCACACGTTCGTTGGGGAACCCCAAGAGGAAGGTATGATGCGCACAGTAGCAAGTTTTCCCTCAGAAAGAAACCAAGGTTTAATCGAACCAGAGGAGCCAGAAGCACGTTGAAGGTTGATGGTCGCGAAATGTGATGCGGCAACACCGGATTCCGGCGCCAACTAGAACCTGCACAACACAACCAAAGTACTTTGCCCCAACGAAACAGTGAGGTTGTCAATCTCACCGGCTTGCTGTAACAAAGGATTAAACGTATCGAGTGGAAGATGTTTGCAAAGAAAACAAGTAAAACAAGTAGATTGTATGCTATGGAAAGAATAGGACCGGGGTCCACAGAGGTGTCTCTCCCATAAGATAAAAGCATGTTGGGTGAACAAATTACACGGGCAATTGACAAATAGAGAAAGGCATAACAATGCATATACATGACATGGTAAATATAGTGAGATTTAATTGGGCATTACGACAAAGTACATAGACCGCCATCCAACGCATCTATGCCTAAAAAGTCCACCTTCAGGTTATCGTCCGAACCCCCTCCAGTATTAAGTTGCAAAGCAACAGACAATTGCATTAAGTATGGTGCGTAATGTAATCAATAACTACATCCTTAGACATAGCATCAATGTTTTATCCCTAGTGGCAACAGCACATCACAACCTTAGAACTTTCTGTCACTGTCCCAGGTATCAATGAAGGCATGAACCCACTATCGAGCATAATTACTCCCTCTTGGAGTTAAGAGTAAAAACTTGGCCGAGCCTCTACTAATAACGGAGAGCATGCAAGATCATAAACAACACATGAACAATAGATTGATAATCACCATAATCATAGTACTCTCTATCCATCGGATCCCGACAAACACAACATATAGAATTACATATAGATGATCTTGATCATGTTAGGCAGCTCACAAGATCTAACAATGAAGCACAACAAGGAGAAGACGACCATCTAGCTACTGCTATGGACATAGTCCAGGGTGAACTACTCACTCATCACTCGGGAGGCGATCATGGCGATGAAGAGTCCTCGGGGAGATGAATCCCCCTCCCCGACGAGTGCGAGACGTCTCGAATCCCCCGAGATGGGATTCGCGGCGCGTCTCGTAAGTTTTCCGTATCGTGGCTCTCGTGCGGGGGTTTCGCGACGGAGGCTTTAAGTAGGCGGAAGGTCAACGCGAGGGGCCACACGAGGGGCCCGGGGGGCAGGGGCCGCGCGGCCAAGCCCTCCCGCGCGCCGGCCACCCCCGGCTGCCTCGTGGCCCCGCCGTTAGGTCTTCGGTCTTCCGGAGCTTCGTGCAAAAAGGACCCCGGGCGAAAGTTTCGTCCAATTGAGAATATTTCTTTACTAGGATTTCTGAAACCAAAAACAGCAGAACCAACTGGCTCTTCGGCATCTTGTTAATAGGTTAGTTCGTAAAATGCATAAATATGACATATATGTGCATAAAACATGTAGGTATCATCAATAAAGTAGCATGGAACATAAGAAATTATCGATACGTTGGAGACGTATCAGCATCCCCAAGCTTAGTTAGTTCTGCTCGTCCCGAGCAGGTAAAACGATAACAAAGATAATTTCGGAAGTGACATGCCATCATAATCTTGATCATACTATTTGTAAACATATGTAATGAATGCGATCAAAGCAAAGGTAATGACATGAGTAAACAACTGAATCATATAGCAAAGACTTTTCATAGTTACTTCAAGACAAGCATCAATAAGTCTTGCATAAGAGTTAACTCGTAAAGCAATAAATCAAAGTAAAGGTGTTGAAGCAACACATAAGAAGATTAAGTTTCAACGGTTGCTTTCAACTTGTAACATGTATATCTCATGGATATTGTCAACATAAAGTAATATAACAAGTGCAATATGCAAGTATGTAGGAATCAATGCACAGTTCACACAAGTGTTTGCTTCTTAGGTGGAAGGAGATAGTAAACCGACTCAACAATAAAAGTAAAAGAATGGTCCTTCAGAAGAGGCATCGATTGTTGTATTTGTGCTAGAGCTTTTATTTTGAAAACATGAAACAATTTTGTCAACGGTAGTAATAAAGCATATGAGTTATGAAAATTATATCTTATAAGTTGCAAGCCTCACGCATAGTATACTAATAGTGCCCCACCACGTCCTACTTAACTTGGACTACAGGGTCTTCGCATGCCATGTTTCAACCAAGTGTCACAAGGGTACCTCCATGCCGCTTTGTACAAAGGTCTAAGGAGAATGCTCGCATTTCGGATTTCTCGCTTTTGATTATTCTCAACTTAGACATCCATACGGGACAACATGGACAACAGATAATGGACTCCTCTTTAATGCATAAGCATGTAGCAAAGTTATTATTCTCATATGAGATTGAGGATATATGTCCAAAACTGAAACTTCCACCATGGTTCATGGCTTTAGTTAGCGGCCCAATGTTCTTCTCTAACAATTTTGCATGCTCCAACCACTAAAATGATAGACCTTCAGACAAGACGGACATGCATAGCAACTCACATGATATTCAACAATAGTTGATGGCGTTCCCAGAAACATGGTTATCGCACAACAAGCAACTTAATAAAATATAAAGTGCATAAGTACATATTCAATACTACGATAGTTTTTAAGGCTATTTTGTCCCATGAGCTATATATTGCAAAGGCGAATGATGGAATTTTAAAGGTAGCACTCAAGCAATTTACTTTGGAATGGCGGGTAAATACCATGTAGTAGGTAGGTATGGTGGACACAAATGGCATAGTAGTTGGCTCAAGGATTTTGGATGCATGAGAAGTATTCCCTCTCGATACAAAGGTTTAGGCTAGCAAGGTTATTTGAAGCAAACTCAAGGATGAACAAGTGCAGCAAGACTCACATAAAAGACATATTGTAAACATTATAAGACTCTACATGTCTTCCTTGTTGTTCAAAACTCAATACTAGATATTATCTAGACCTTAGAGAAACCAAATATGCAAATCAAATTTTAGCAAGCTCTATGTATTTCTTCATTAATGGGTGCAAAGCATATGATGCAAGAGCTTAAACATGAGCACAACAATTGCCAAGTATCACATTATCCAAGACATTTTAGAATTACTACATGTAGCATTTTCCAATTCCAACCATATAACAAATTAACGAAGAAGAAACTTCGCCTTGAACATTATGAGTAAAGCCTAAGGACACATGTGTCCATATGCAACAGCGGGCGTGTCTCTCTCCCACAAAGTGAATGCTAGGATCCATCTTATTCAAACAAAAACAAAAACGAAACAAACCGACGCTCAAGTAAAGAACACAATGTGACTGAATAAAAATATAGTTTCGGGGAGGAACCTGATGATGTTGTCGATGAAGAAGGGGATGCCTTGGGCATCCCCAAGCTTAGACGCTTGAGTCTTCTTAAAATATGCAGGGATGAACCACGGGGCATCCCCAAGCTTAGAGCTTTCACTCCTCTTGATCATAGTATATCATTCTCCTCTCTTGACCCTTGAAAACTTCCTTCACACCAAACTTCAAGCAAACTCATTAGAGGGTTAGTGCATCATTAATAATTCACTCATTCAGAGGTGACACAATCATTCTTTTCACTTCTGGACATTGCATAATGCTACTGGACATTAATGGATCAAAGAAATAAATCCAACATAGCAAAAGAGGCAATGCGAAATAAAGGCAGAATCTGTCAAAAACAGAACAGTCCGTAAAGACGAATTTAAAATGGCATAGACTTGCTCAAATGGAAAAACTCAAAACTAATGAAAGTTGCGTACATATCTGAGGATCACGTCGTAAATTGGCAGATTTTTTCGAATTTTCTACAGAGAATTATGCCCAGATCGTGACAGACAGCAATGCTGTTTCTGCGCAGCGATCCCAAATATAACATCAACTTTGACATAGAAACTTTACTTGGCACAAAAACATGATAAGGAGAGGTTGCTACAGTAGTAAACAACTTCCAAGACTCAATAAAACAAAAAATTGCTGTAGGTAAAAACATGGGTTGTCTCCCATAAGCGCTTTTCTTTAACGCCTTTCAGCTAGGCGCAGAAAGTGCAAATCAAGTAACATCGAGTGTAGAAGCATCAACATCATAGCTTGTTCTAATAATAGAATCAAAAGGCAACTTCATTCTCTTTCTAGGGAAGTGTTCCATACCTTTCTTGAGGAAATTGATATTTAATATTACCTTCCCTCATATCAATAACAGCACCAACGGTTCGAAGAAAAGGTCTTCCCAACACAATAGGACAAGATGCATTGCATTCGATATCCAAGACAACAAAATCAACGGGACAAGGTTATTGTTAACCATAATATGCACATTATCAATCCTCCCCAAAGGTTTCTTTTTAACATTATCGGCAAGATTAACATCCAAATAACAATTCTTCAATGGTGGCAAGTCAAGCATATCATAAATCTTTTTAGGCATAACAGAAATACTTGCACCAAGATCACATAAGGCATTACATTCAAAGTCATTGAATTTCATTTTAATGATGGGCTCCCAACCATCCTCTAACTTTCTAGGAATAGAAGTTTCAAGTTTTAGTTTCTCTTCTCTAGCTTTTATGAGAGCATTTGTAATATGTTTTGTAAAGGCTAAATTTATAGCACTAGCATTAGGACTTTTAGCAAGTTTTGTAAGAACTTTATAACTTCAGAGATGTGGCAATCATCAAAATCTAAATCATTATGAGCTACAGCAATGGGATCATTATTCCCAAGGTTGGAAAAAATTTCAGCAGTTTTATCACAAGCAGTTTACAGTTTTAGCAATTTCAGGCAGTTTTGTACGCTTTGCACTAGGAGTAGAAACATTGCCAACACCAATTATTTTACCATTGATAGTAGGAGGTGCAGCAACATGTGAAGAATTAGCATTACTAGTGGTGGTAATAGTCCAAACTTTAGCTACATTATTCTCTTTAGCTAGTTTTTCATTTTCTTCTCTATCCCACCTAGCACGCAGTTCAGCCATTAATCTTATATTCTCATTAATTCTAACTTGGATGGCATTTGCTGTAGTAGTAATCTTATTATCAAGATCATTATTAGGCATAACTTTCAACTTTAAAAGATTAACATCGAGAGGCAAGCCTATCAACTCTAGAAGCGATAGTATCAATTTTATCAAGCTTTTCCTAAACAGATTTGTTAAAAGCAGTTTGTGTACTAATAAATTCTTTAAGCATGGCTTCAAGACCAGAGGGTACACTTCTATTATTGTTGTAAGAATTCCCATAAGAATTACCATAACCATTACCATTAGCGGAAGGATATGGCCTATAGTTATTACCAGTTGTTCCTATAAGCATTGTTGTTGAAATTATTATTTTTAATGAAATTCACATCAACATTTTCTTCTTGAGCAACCAATGAAGCTAAAGGAACATTATTTGGATCAACATTAGATCTACCATTCACAAGCATAGACATAATCACATCAATCTTATCACTCAAAGAGGAGGTTTCTTCAACAGAATTTACCTTCTTACCTTGTGGAGCTCTTTCCGTGTGCCATTCAGAGTAATTCACCATCATATCATCAAGAAGTTTTGTAGCCGCCCCCAATGTGATGGACATAAAGGTACCTCCAGCAGCTGAATCCAATAAATTCCGCGAAGAAAAATTTAGTCCTGCATAGAAGGTTTGGATGATCATCCAAGTAGTCAGTCCATGGGTTGGGCAATTCTTTACCAAAGTTTTCATTCTCTCCCATGCTTGAGCAACATGTTCAATATCAAATTGTTTAAAATTCATTATGCTACTTCTCAAAGAAATAATTTTAGCGGGAGGATAATATCTACCAATAAAAGCATCCTTGCATTTAGTCCATGAATCAATACTATTCTTAGGCAAAAGACGCAACCAATCTTTAGCTCTTCATCTTAATGAGAAAGGAAACACTTTGAGTTTAATAATATCACCATCTACATCTTTATCTTTTTGCATTTCACAAAGTTCAGCAAAATTATTGAGATGGGCAGCGTCATCATCAGAACTAGCACCGGAAAATTGTTCTCTCATGACAAGATTTAGTAAAACGGAGGTTTAATTTCAAAGAATTCTCTTTGTAGTAGCGGGTGGAGCAATAGGTGTGCATAGAAATCATTATTATTTGCTTTTGTGAAGTCACACAACTTAGTATTTTCAGGGTTGGCCATTTTAGCAATTGTAATAGTAATGAATAAAGTAAATGCAAGTAACTAGAATTTTTTTGTGTTTTTGATATAGCAAACAAGATAGCAAATAAAGTAAAACGCTAATTTTTTTGTGTTTGATTTAGTGCAGCAAACAAAGTAGTAAATAAAATAAAAGCAAGACAAAAACAAAGTAAAGAGATTGAAGTGGAGCTCCCCTTGCAGTGTCGCCGGTCTCCGTATGGCGCGAAAAGCTTGATAGCGTGTAACTCACCGCGTTCGTTGGGGAACCCCAGAGGAAGGTATGATCACGCCTGATAGCAAGTTTTTCCTGAGAGAAAGAAACCAGGTTTGAACCGGGAGGAGCCAAAGCCGTTGAAGGTTGATGGTCGGCAATGTGATGCGGCGCGACACCGGATCGAAACCAGCTAGGAACTTTGCACAACACAACCAAGTAGCCCCTTTACTTGAACGATTAGGAGTTGTCAATCTCAAACTTCTTGTAACAAAAGGATACAGCGTGTCAGTGGAAGATGTTTGCGAAAGCTTGATAAAACAAGTAGATTGTATGCTATGAAAGAATAGGACCGGGGTCCACGGTTCACTAGAGGTGTCTCTCCCCTTAAGATAAAAGCATGTTGGGTGAACAAATTACGGTGGACAATTGACAAATAGAGAAAGGCATAACAATGCATATACATGACATGGTAAATATAGTGAGATTTAATGGTGGGCATTACGACAAAGTACATAGACCGCCATCCAAGCGCATCTATGCCTAAAGTCCACCTTCGAGGTTATCATCGGACCCCCTCCGGTATTAAGTTGCAAAACGAGACAATTGCATTAAGTATGGTGCGTAATGTAATCAATAGCCTCCTTAGACATAGCATCAATGTTTATCCCTAGTGGCAACGACATCACCAACCTTAGAACTTTTAAATGCTGTCCAGTATCGATAGAAGGCATGAACCCCGCACTATCGAGCATAATTGCTCACCTCTTGGAGTTAAGAGTAAAAACTTGGCCGAGCCTCTTACTAATAACGGAGAGCATGCAAGATCATAAACAACACATGAACAATAGATTGATAATCACCATAATCATAGTACTCTATCCATCGGATCCCGAGACAAAACACAACATATAGAATTACATATAGATGATCTTGATCATGTTAGGCAGCTCACAAGATCTAACAATGAAGCACAACAAGGAAGACGACCATCTAGCTGCTGTGGACCCATGGTCCGGGGGTGAACTACTCCTCCTGTCCTTTCCGGAGAGCGTCCTTAGCGATGAAGAGTCCTCGGAGATGAATCCCCTCTCCGGCCCGGTGCCGGCGGGAGGCGATCTCCAGAATCCCCGAGATTCGATTGATCAATTGCGAATTGGACTCCAATCGTGTCCAAGTTTCCATGAGCCTTTAGGTCACACACTTTAGAGAAAGGAGCGGGTCTCATGTGATCCGACTGAAATGGAGTCGGTCGAATTGGACTCAAGCCGTACCAAGACTGGGTCAGTGAGTTAGATTCACAGTTGCAAAAATAGGACAAGTGAGTGGGCTGCAAGTATTGTGAACCCCACACTCACTTCCTATATAAAGTGCATAGTTAGACCATTCCAATAGGTTAGTTCGAGAAAATGCATAAATATGACATATAATGTGCATAAAACATGTAGGTATCATTAGGTATCATCAATAAGTAGCATGGAACATAAGAAATTATCGATACGTTGGAGACGTATCAGTATATAAGTGAAAGGTTATGGTTGGTAGTCCGCATACGGAGTATGATAAATCAGGGCCAGTTAACCCTGACGGATTATTGCAAATATTGGGGCAAGAGTACGACCTCTGCTGAGTGTAGAACTATTTGAATAGCCGTGTCCACGGTTACGGACGATTGAAAAGGCCATACTTGTTCCGTCATCAGACCATTTCAAAAATGTGACATATTGACTGATGACTTGAATTTGAAAGGTGAATGGTGATTTTTGAATTGAATCACAATAGAGTTGTCAGAATGACACTAATGTTCCCTTTGTTAATCTAGTGATTCAAGCATCTTACTAAATGTTTATGAAATAAACTTGGCTTTATGCAAATAAACCTAGAGCTTAGTATCCTTACCACAATTGGTAGTGATTACACTAGTATTAGTTTTGAGTACTTTAAAAGTACTCGCTGGCTTTGTCCTGGCTATTCAAATGGCGAGACTATGGTGAAACGGCGAAGTATGAGGAAGATGGACGGGCGTCGACAACTAGGACGCTCTGACGTCAAGCGTTAACGTAAATTAGATAGCCAATACTACTTCGCTTCCGCTATTTTTGATGTTCGTTGATCAATAGATCAACTACTATTGTAATATTGGATCATGTGATCCATCTTTGTAAAACGATTATGTGTTGTAATAAATGATGACTACGATATTCAACTATTATGTCTAGCAACAACAATATTCACGGGATTGCGATGATGCGGCATAATAGGCATGCGGACTCGTCCGGTGTTAGCTTGACCCTGGGCCAGGAGGAGCTGCTGCGCGGCGGCGGCTTCGGGTTGGCCACAAGGTCTCTGCGAGTGGTCTGCGTTGGTTGCGTGCTGGGGCCGTGGGGCGCGGTGGTGGTGTGCCATCGCCAGCGTGTGGAGGCCAGGACGGGCGCGGCTTGTTCCTGGGTGGAGGAGTTCGGTGAGGGGCGCGACGGGACGACGGCCTCGGTTTTCTCGGCGGTGTGGCGGCTGCGGTGGCCGCGTCGGCGGCGTGGCGGTCGGATCTGGGAGCTCTTGTCTGCGGGCTTCGACGTTCGTCTTCGAGCCTCGTGTCGGTGTTGGTCGCGTCCCCTCTATGTGGCGTTACGGCGCCCACCGGTGTTCTTCGACGTGCTTCGTTGCTCTGAGCGCGTTGCTCAGGGTTCGCGTTTCGGTGGATACGGGTGGTGGTGTAATTTTAGCCGATTGCTGGAGGCGGGCGCGAGGTCTTGGGACTCCCTGCTTGGCGAAAGCTTTGTCTTGGCGGCCGGCCGGGGCCGACGACTGACGCCGCCTTGGTGCCACTTCCTTCTTGAAGGCGTCGACGTGGCGGCACTTGTCTACCCACGTACTCCGGGTGAATCCTCCTGGGATCGAGCGACCTTCCCAGTGTGCTGCCTCTTGGGGCCTCGCTTTGGACGTCCGCTGGTCAGAGGGGTTTGTGGAGTGTTTGGCGGTTCGGTGGAGCGGGTTCGTCTTCGGCCCGGTGGGGGGACGCGGCCTCGGGGTCGGTGTGGTAGTTGGAGCGGTGTTTTCAGTCTTGCCTCCACTTGTTGCGTTGAGGTGTGGTGTCGACACGGTTGGTCGTCGACCCGTGTGGAGCGAAGCCTCGGGGCTAGCGTGTGGTGTCGTGTTGTAACGGTTTCGGCCGATTTTCCTCATAAACGGGCCATCTCTTTTCTCCTATGTCAATGAAGAGCAAAGCTTTTGCCTCGTTTCAAAAAAAAAAAAAAAAAACGCACAATAGAAGTAGATCAAGCGAGAGAACAGAACACGATTTTCATTGGAAAACCTAAACGGAAAAAAACCACGAAACGCACGGCGGCGTATTATAATTGGAGGAGTATTACAATATACGAGAGGACAGATCCTCTACGTGCTATCAATATGATGTGTCTCTCTTTTATCTATTCTATGACTACGTTGGACTATATATAGGGGCAAACAACTCTCTTTCTTGACAGACACGAAATAGAGTTGTACTGTGCTACGTCTAGCACGTTTGGCATGCCATAGTCCGGTAGAACTTCTTTCATACTACAACGGGTAAATAGATTTCGGGTCATATTCAACAGTCATCTATGCCTCTTCATGTAGATTTTGGCAAATGCAACCTAAGTGCTCATGTTTCTTTAGGTTGCTAATTTTAGTTTTCATTTAGTGTTGACTAATATATACGCTAATATAGCAACATAATGATATTAACGAGCTTACTGTACTCACAAATCAACTCATTAAACTCGTTTTTAAATCAAAAACTCGTTTTCTTAACAAGCTAAAAACGTCAACTCAGCTTGACTTATTAGCGTCCGAATTCAAACTGAGTTGAGCTGAGTTTTCAAGTACTCATAGGAATTGTGTAGGATTTGGTTCCTATAGGAAAAATTCCTATATATGTTGTTTGATTCATAGGAACGTATCCTATAGGAAAAATTCCTAGAATGTAGCAATGTGATTATAGGAAAAAGCGTTATTCATCATAAATGGAAAAATTGAAACAACTGCCGATCAAGCAAACAAAAGTCTTATAGGTTTCAAGTAGACATCATAGTTACGTCATATCATTTCTGTACATTTCCTATCCTTTAAATCAAATGAGCCCTCGTGACCTTCGAATTTTATTCCACCCGGAGCTTTCCAGCTCCTCTCCACTCGACGTATCGACCGGACTCCTACAGCTCGAGTGCTCGGCCGTGCGCGTAGGCGTAGTAGCATAGGCAGACGCAACCGGGCACTCACTGATGCTGGACGTTGGTCGTGACTCGCTCCGGTCTCAGGGTCCACCGTCCACGCCTTTACTCACCGCCGTTCGCGCACACGGGCACTAGGCCCCGGCGGCGGCCGGCCGCGCGCTGACTCCCGCCTATCTACCCGCGCCAAGTGGCCGGCCAGGCGGCCAGCCGGCCTCCTGCAGCGGTCCACGCGCCGCCAGTTTTGATCCTTGAACCTTCCTACAGCCGGAGATTCGTACCAAAGGAGTGGATACAGATTAACATGCTGGGACCGCGTACGTGATTAAAATCAGTACCGGATCGTTCGTCACGATCAGTAGGAGTACCACCAGAATTGAAGTCAAACGAAATCAATTGTTATCTATCCATGCAAAGTTGGGATGGCAAGCTTGGAGTTGGGCAATGAATGGGCATGCACGCACTACCCTCTCCCAAAGTTATTGCAAACCTTGCATTACTTGGATGGTGTCTTATCGTTCGACGTGGGCAGTTGCCAGGTGAACATTGAACAATGTCAACGTTTCCCACCACAAGCTCAGGTCGTGCCTGCTTACTACTTGTACAGTTGTCAAAATCTTTTTAAATAAAAAGAAAACATCTGGCCTCTGCATCAATAGAGACATCCAACAAAACAAGCCAAATCCAAGCACTGATGCCGAATAAAATTAGCTTACAATAACGAAACGGGAAAAGTAGCCTGAGAATAACCGCCGTTTCCGACATTCATCGGACCTATCGCCGATGAAAAATCACCAACAAAATAGCCCGAGATCTACTCTCTCCCTTCCACGAAGGTTGTCTGATATTTATCAAAATTTGGATGTGTCTAGATGCTAGAGAACCTTCATGGGACGGAGTGAGTAACAAAAATTACTCTACTCCAAGACTAATCCTTCGAGAAGTGACCATCACACGTTGACATGTCCAATAAAGTACTACCTCCGTTTCAAGGAATAAGGCGCACACGTATTTCAAGACGAACTTTGACCATAAAAATTGAGCAATAAAATCTTGATTATATTATATGTACTAATTAGTATCGTTGGATTCGTATTGAAAATCACTTTTCAATGATATTAATTTCATACAAACAATCTTTATCTATTTAAAGTAATTCATGGTCAAACAAAAAACACGTAAAACGAGGGCGCCTTATTCCTTGAAACTGAGGTAGTATCAAACTTGGGGTTGTCATCCCTAAATCAAAAGCTTCAAGTCAACACTTTTAACTAGGGCAACGCGCACGTCAACGAGGTGTTTGGAAGTGGTGATGCACGTGTCTTGATTCTTTGTAGGCAGTGTTGGGCCTCGAAGAGCAGGGGTTTGTAGCAGTAATGGTTATAAGTGGATGCCCAAGGTTTATCGAACTCGGGAGGTAGAGGTCGGAATGGTCTCTCAAAGCAACCCTGCAATTAAGATACAGAAAGTCTCTTGTGTCACGATACGTCTCAAACGTATCTATAATTTCATATGTTCATGCTACTTTATGACAATACTTGAATGTTTTATACATACTTTACAACATTATTATACATTTTAAGGCACTAACCTATTAAAAAGATGCCGACGCGATTCTTGTTTCTTGCTGTTTTGGTTTGAAATCTAGTAGAAATATTCTGGAATTGGACGAAATCAACGCGGGGTCCATTTTTACACGAAGCTTCGAGAAGACGAGGGGAAAGGAAGTGGGGCCAGGGGGAAAACGACAGGGTGGCGCGGCACAGGCCCTGGCCGCGCGGCCTGGTGTGTGGGGCCCTCGTGTGGCCTACTTAAAGTTCGCCTACTCAAAGCCTTCGTCGCGAATACCCCCGCACCGCCAGAGAGCCACGATACGGAAAGCGCCAGGAAGACGCCCGCCGTGCCGATCCCGTCTCGGGAGTTGCGAGATCGCCTCGGCCTGCGGAGGAATCATCACTTAGGAAAATACGTCATCATGCCGCCTCCGGACCCGATGCGTAGTGGATTCATCCTTGGACTATGGGTCCATAGCGGTAGCTAGATGGTTGTCTTATAGCATGTGCTATCATTGTTTAGATCTTGTGAGCTGCCTAACATGATCAAGATCATCTGTTTGTAATGCTACATGTTTGTGTTTGGTGGGATCCGATGAATCTAGAATACTATATTAAGTTGATTATCAATCTATCATATATGTGTTGTTTATGTTCTTGCATGCTCTGCGTTGCTAGTAGAGGCTGTGGCCAAGTTGATCTTTGTAACTCCAAGAGGAGTTGTTATGCTCGATAGTGGGTTCATGCCTCCATTGAATGCGGACCAGTAGGTTCTAGGTTGTGGATGTGTTGTTGCTACTAGGGATAAAACAGTGATGCTTTGGTACAAGGATATTTGTGTTGATTACATTAAGCACCATACTTAATGCAATTATCATTTGTTTACAACTTAATACTCTTTGGGGAGTTAGGATGATAACTTTGAAGGTGGATTATTTAGGCATAGATGCATGTTGGATAGCGGTCCTATGTACTTTGTCGTAATACTGATTAAATCACATAGTAATCATCGTTGATATGTATTGAATCTTGATTTTTCAATTGCCCAACTGTATTCACCCGACATGCTAGTTATCTTATTGGAGGAACACCACTAGTGAGCTGTGGATCCCGGGTCCTATTCTTTACATAGACTACAATCTACTGCAATATTGTTTTTTACTGTTCGTTGCAAATAAACACCATCTTCCACTCAAAACGTTTAATCCTTTGTTTCGGCAAGCGGTGAGATTGACAGCATTACGTTGACAAATGCTTTGATTGTGTTGTCTGGGTTCACGTTGCGCGGTTTCACGGTGTTGCCGCCGCGCTACACTCCTCCACCAACAACCTTCACGTGCTTCTTGGCTCTACAGTTCGATAACCTTGGTTTCATGCTGAGGGAAACTTTTCTATACGCATCTTACCTTCCACTTGGGGTTCTCAACGGAGCGTGTGCTTGACGTATCAAGCTAAATTTACGGCGTAGTTCAGCGCACGGGGAGGCCCCGGAAGGAAAGTTGCACCGGAGATTTCTAGCTCCACGTCAAGCTGCGCTGACGGCCCCTAAATTACATGTAGTTGCAGGGGCAGAGGAAAGTTACACCCGAGATTTCTAACTCCCACGTCAGCCCACCTGTGACTAAATTTAAAACATAGTTAGGAGATCAGAGCTGATGCAAGGAGTCTCCACTTCCAGTCTCTTTACTTTTGTTTTTGTCTGCTTTACTTTTTTTCTTGTCTTGTTTGCTTCATATTAAAAACACAAAAAATTAGTTGCTTTATTTTCTGTCTTATTTACTAGCTCTATATCAAAAACACAAAAAAAAATTAGTTACTTGCATTTAGTTTACTGTTATTATCATGTCTAGCTCTGTACCTGTTACTTCTTCACCTGAGGAATTAGTCTTTACTTTTAAACAAGGAGATGAGGAGAGTTTTAAAGATGCTTGTTCTAGAATTTTTGATGCTTATCGCAAAGCTGAACCTCAAACGACTCTAAGTTTGCTCCTTAGTAATTTTTATTTTGGGCTTATGATTCTCTATAGATATGCCTTAGATGCTATAGTGGGAGGAGATTTCGTTCACTGCAACGGTGATCAAGCTTTTAACGCCATAAAAAAATTGGTTGCATCACATAGTTCAGCTAATAACTTTGATTCAGCCCTTATTAGCATTTATAATAGATTAACACTCTTGAGATAAGTGCATCTTGCTTGAAAGAAAATTATAGTTATGTTCGTAGTCTTGATGAAGTTTTAGTGAACTCGGAACCCTCAATGTGGAATCACCGTACTATTAAAGTTATTATTGGTGGTGGAAACTTTTCATACCCGTTGTGATATTATGTCTGATTTTTCCTTATGCCTCAAAGTATTTATAAATCTTTGACACTTTGGGGACTGACTGAAGGGGAGAAAGAATAACTCTTATTGATAAATCTGTTATAATTCCAAGGAATAGCCGAGAGTGTGCACACAACCATTTTTGGAAAAACAAAATAAACTTGATTATCTTGTTATTATTAGTACTAATCTTTCAGGAGATACGTTCGGAAGATCCCTGTTGAAACTATTGGGAGCAATCATAAATACGGAAGAAGGCACCCTAAACCCACTAGGAGGCCGACATGTATTCCCCTAAACCAAAGGAAAGTAAGAAGGGTAGGCGTAAAGCCGAGGTAATGTTAATGCTCCATCTCTTGAAAATACTTGATTTGCACTTTACGCGCCTAGGCTGGAAGGCGTTAAAGAAAAGCACTTCTTGGGAGATAACCCAAGTTACATTTTATTTACTGTATTGTTGAGTCTTGGAGGTTGTTTACTCTTGTAGCAACCTCTCCTTTATTCTGTTTTTGTGCCAAGTAAAGTTTTTTATATAAAGTTTGATGCTAGATTTGGATCGGTGCGCAGAAACAGCTTGCTTTATGTCACGAATTCGTACAGATTTTCCTGTAGAAAAAATCAAACAAATCTACAAATTTACGAGCGTGATTCTCATATATATACGCAACTTTTCATTAGTTTTGAGTTTTTCCATTTGAGCAAGTTAAGTGCCCCTGCCAGAATCATCTTTACGGACTGTTCTGTTTTTGACAGATTCTGCCTTTTATTTCGCATTGCCGCTTTTGCTATGTTGAATGAGTTTCTTTGTTCCATTAACTTTCAGAAGCTTTGTGCAATGTCCAGAAGTGTTAAGATGATTGTGTCACCTCTGAATATGTGAATTTTTGATTATGCACTAACCCTCTAATGAGTTTGCTTGAAGTTTGGTGTGGAAGTTTCAAGGGTCAGAGAAGAGGATGATATACTATGATCAAGAAGAGTGAAAGATTAAGCTTGGGGATGTCAGTGGTTCATCCCTGAATATTTTAAGAAGACTCAAGCATCTAAGCTTGGGGATGCCAGAGGCATCCCTTTATTCATCGACAACATTATCGGGTCACTTCTAGTGAAACTATATTTTTATTCCATCACATCTTATGTTCTTTACTTGGAGAATCGGTTTGCTTTTATTTTTATTTTGGTTTGAATAAAGTTGGATTTATCATTTTTATATTGGAGATATTACGCTCCGCTTTTCATATGGAACACTTGTGTTCTTAATTTGTGCTAATGTTCATGGCGAAAGCTGGTATTGTTCGTTAAATTGCTATTTGGTTGGAATCGAGAAAATGTTGCATATGGTTTGGAATAACTTGGCAATTGTTTGAGCTCTCATAGATCATGTTTAAGCTCTTGCATCATGTAGTTTAATCTAATGAAGAACTACCGTAGAGCTTGTTAAATTTGGTTTTCAAAATTTGGTCTCTCTAAGTCTAGATATTTTCGGAGTAAAGTGTTTGAACAACAGGAAGCCAGTGTAGAGCCTTATAATGCTTGCAGTATGTTCTTGTGTAAGTTTTGCTGTTCATACTTGTGTTTGTTTCAAACAACCTTGCTAGCCCAAACCTTGTCTTTTGGAAGAAATGCTCTCGTGGATCCAACACCTTGGCTTGAAACCCACATGCATTTTATTGTCCACCATATCTACCTACTATGTGGTATTTTTACGCATTCCAAAGTAAATTACTTGAGTGCTACCTTTAAAATTTCATTCCTTTATCTTTGCAATATATAGCTCATGGGACAAATAGCTTAAAAAACTATTGTGGTAATGAATATGTAGTTATGTGTCTTAATTCTTATAAGTTGCTTGTTGAGAAGTAACCATGTTCACTGGGGACGCCATCAGCTTTACCTTTGTTGGATATCATGTGAATTCTATGCATGTTCGTCTTATCTAAGTAAGTGCGATTTCACGATCAAATGGTTTTGAGTATGCATATGTTAGAGAAGAACATTGGAACGGCTAACTAAGCCATGTATCATGGTGGAAGTTTCGGTTGGACATACAACCTCAATCTCTTATGAGAATATTCTTTGTTGTTGAATGCTTAAGCATTAAAAGAGGAGTCCATTATATGTGTCTATGTTGTCCCGGTATGGATGTCTAAGTTGAGAATAATCAAAAGCGACAAATCCAATGCGTGCATTCTCCTTAGACACCTTTGTACGGGCGGCATAGAGGTACCCCTTTGTGACACTTGGTTGAAACATATGTTATGCGATGATAATGCGTTTCCGAGATGATTAGGACAAGGTGCGAGCACTATTAGTACTCTATGCATGAGACTTGCAACTTGTAGGAGGTATTATGCATAGCACATATGAATTATTACTACCATTGACAAAATTGTTTCTATGTTTTCAAAACAAAAGCTCTAGCACAAAAATAGTAATCCATGCTTCCTTCTAAGGGCCTTCTTTTACTTTATGTTGAGTCAGTTTACCCACTTCTTTCTATCTTAGAAGCAAACACTTGTGTTAACTGTGTGCATTGATTCTTATATGTTTACTTATTGCATTTGTTATATTACTCTATGTTGACAAATATCCATGAGATATATATATATGTTACGAGTTGAAAGCAATTGCTGAAACTTAATCATCCTTTGTGTTGCTTCAATGCATTCTACTTTGAATTTATTGCTTATGAGTTAGCTCTTATGCAAGTCTTGTTGATACTTGTCTTGAAAGTACTATTCATGAAAAGTTTTGCTATATGATTCATTTGTTTAGTCATTATCTTTGTTAGCAATCTTTTGTTCAGATCACTCCATTTATCTCTGCTATATGCTTTACAATAATGTTGATCAAAGATTATGTTGGTAGCATTCATAAATTATTTGTGTTATCGTTTACCTACTGAGGACAGTAGGAACTAAGCTGGGGATGCTTGATACGTCTCAAACGTATCTATAATTTCATATCTGTTCCATGCTACTTTTATGACAATACTTGAATATTTTATACATACTTTACAATATTATTATGCATTTTTAGGCATAACCTATTAACAAGATCTTAGAAATAGCCCGATTCTTGTTTTAAAGCTGTTTTGGTTTGAGAAATCCTAGTAAGAAAATATTCTCGGAATTGGGCCAGAGAAATCGCGCCCGGGTCCCTATTTTACCTGAAGCTTCCGGAAAACGAGAGGGGAAAGGAAGTGGGGCCACGAGGCGCGCCAGACACAACGGGCGCGCGGCAGACCCTGGCGCGCGAAGCCCTAGTGTGTGGGAGCCCTCGTGTGGCCCCCTGCGTTGCCTTTCCGCCTACTTAAAGCCTTTCGCCAGTGCCTGTGCAAGAGAGCCATGTTACGGAAAACCTTCCCGGAGGCGCGCCGCCAGTAATCCCCGTCTCGGGGGATTCGGAGATCGCCTCCGGCACCTGGAGAGGGGAATCATCACGGAGGGGCTCTACATCATCATGCCCGTCCCCGGAATGATGCGTGAGTGGTTCATCCTTGGACTATGGGTCCATAGCGATAGCTAGATGGTGGTTGTCTTCTGCGCTTGTGCTATCATTGTTTAGATCTTGTGAGCTGCCTAACATGATCAAGATCATCTATTTGTAATGCTACATGTTGTGTTTGAGGGGATCCGATGAATAGAGAATACTATGTTAAAGTTGATTATCAATCTATCATATATGTGTTGTTTATGTTCTTGCATACTCTCCGTTACTAGTAGAGGCTCTGGCCAAGTTGATACTTGTAACTCCAAGAGGGGCTCGATAGTGGGTTCATGCCTCCATTGAATCTGGGACAGTGACAGAAAGTTCTCAGGTTGTGGATGTGTTGTTGCTACTAGGGATAAAACATTGATGCTTTGTCCCAGGATATTTGTGGTGATTACATTCGCACCATACTTAATGCAATTATACATTTACAACTTATCTTTGAAGGGTTCGGATGATAATTTGAAGGTGGATTATTTAGGCATAGATGCATGCGGGTAGCGGTCTATGTACTTTATTGAATGCTTTGATTAAATCACATAGTAATCATCGTTGATATGTATTGAATCTTGATTTGTCAGTGCCCACATGTAATTTGTTCTGACATGCTAGTTATCTTATTGGAGAGACACCACTAGTGAGCGTGGACCCGGTCCATTCTTTACATCTGAATACAATCTCTGCAATCATTGTTCTCTATTGTTCTTTCCAAACAAACACCATCTTACTCGATCGTTTAATCTTTGTTTTCAGCAAGCAGGTGGGATTGACAACCTCACTATTACGTTGAGGCAAAGTGCTTTGATTGTGTTGTGCAGGTTCCACGTTAGTGCCGGTTTCACTGGTGCGCCGCACTACACTTCATCACCAACAACCTTCACGTGCTTCTTGGCTCCTCTTTGGATTGCGATAACGCTTGGTTTCATCTTGAAATTTGCTTATCATCATAACTTCACTTGGGGTTCCCAACGGACGTGTGCTTGATGTGTCCCAGTGATGTCTACTATCACTTGTTTCTGTGAAACGGTGTTGGACTCCAAAAGCGGAGGTTTGTGAAACTGACAAGTTTTCATCGTGGATCACCCAAGGTTTATCGAACTCGAGGAGGAAGAGGTCAAAGATATCCTCTCAAGCAACCACATGATCATGTTAAAGAAGTCTCTTGTGTCTGACTTCACCTACGCTTTGTCGGATAGCCTGGCGCACTAGTTCGGCGAAGAGATAGTAAAACACAGGGTGAGTATAGATGGATATGAGTGGTAATAACAATCTGAAATAAATATGGCAACAAATGAAGCTTATGCGATGAAACTGATAAGTAAGCAGTGATTGATGTTTTGGAAACGAGAAATTTAGGGATCATGCACTACTAATGGACACTCTCAACATTGATCGCATAATAAATAATAACTTCTCATTTGTGCTACATCTTGTTTTGATAATGAACATCATTGGTTGCGTAGGATTACACCGAACCCTCAATGCCGGGTTAACAAGCTCCACAACATTCGATATTCATGTTTAAGTAGCATAGAGCATAATAGATCTTTGCAAAATAGGCCAAGTACTAACATAGCATACACATTGTCACCTTTACACTATGAAAGGGAATAAATCACATCAATACTATCATAGCGATAATCAACTCCATAACCTACAAGAGATTATGATCATAATCTACGGCAAGAACCACGATGCACACACTTGTCACCTTTACACACGTGGGACAAGGAGGTTCCGGAGATCACTAAGTAAAATCCACATGACTAGCATAATGACATCTAGATTACAAGCATCGTCATATGGATCTCAATCATGTAAGGCGACTCATGAGATTATTGTATTGAAGTACATAGAAGAGAGATTAACCATAGCTACGGTACGGCTAGCCTGGAGGGAGAACTACCACTCCTCATGGAGAGCAGCCGGCGATGATGAAGATGGCGGTGGTGTCGATGGAGGAGCCTTAGGGACGCGCCGAATCCGTTGGCGTGCGGAAACGACTCCTGTCACACCCGAGATCCACAGCCCAGCGATGGCGGCTACGGAACTTTCTCGTACCGTGTTGTCTCGGGGTTTTAGGTCGGGGAGCTTATATAGGCGAAAGGGAGCCTCGGAGGGGCCCTGGTGGGGCCGGACAACAGGCGCCCGCGCAGCCACCATGTGTGGTGGGCCTGTGGCTAAATCTCAAACTCCTCTTCTTTGATGTTCCGGAAGCTCCCGGGAATTCTAAGATCTTTGGCGTTGATTTCGTCGATTAAGAGAATATTCCTTGCGGTTGGCCAAAAACGACGAGGAGCGACGACTTCGGCATCTGTCGATAGGTTAGTTCCAGGAAAATACGTAGCGATATAAAGTGTGAATAAGCTTGTGTAGGTATTGTAAGCCATGAAGCGCAGTGTAGGGTGTCATGTATGCTTGTCCAAGCGAAAGCGACATGTGTCTAACAGCGTTAATTGTTCCGTGAGCTGATACTTCTTATTAAATGGGAAACCCCTTGGTTTGGTGTGGGTCTCAGCCCGTTCGATGGCGCATAGGGACAAAAGATGGAAGAGAAAAAGCAATGGGCATGGCACGTCGAGACTGCATTTTCAGGCAGGGTACAGTACATGGACCCCATGGAGCATTAAATTTCTGCCGTGAGCTTGTGACCCTCATCCACTCCCTCCTCTCTCTCTCTCACTGAGTCACTGCCCGCTCATGGAGCTCGGGACTGGCACCGTGCGGCTTTACTTCTGCGAGGTCCGCGACTCCCAGTACAAGGCCGACCGTGTTCCGCTGCGGCCGCCGCGCTCCTAGGCGCGCCTGCTTGTACTGGCCCGCGTCAGCTCACCGTCCACCTTCACTGAGCGCAGAGGGCTCGAGGCGGGGCCATGTTCGGGGGTGTTCGACGGCCACGGCGGGCAGATCGCGGCGGAGTTTGCCACGGCGGGAAGAGCGCGGCGGAGTTCGGCACTGTGGCCTCCTCGACGGCGGCGGCCTCCCCCAGCGCTTTCTCGGCATAGGAGGCTTCCCTCGACGGCTGGCCCGACGGCGGCGGCTCCCCCGACGCTTTCTCGGTGGAGGCGGTCGGCGAGAGTCCCCGCCTGCTGTAGTCACGACTCGCCACCGCCGCTGCAGTCTCGGCCGGAGACCACCGGCAAGAGCCCCCGCCGCTGCCCCCCTGCAGTCGCGGCCGTCGCCCGCATGCGGTAGTCCCCACCGGCGCTGTAGTCTCCATCGCCACCAGCCTGCTTTAGTCGTCGCCGCCGGCCTGCTGTAGTCACGGATTGGTAGTTGTTGTTTTTTGATCGCAAGCATGTAGCCCCCGCCGCTGTCCTAACATAGGTAGTATACAAAAAAAAACGAAATCAATTTCCGGTAAGAATTGCTACTAATTCAATTGCAGATGATTTTGATCGCAAGCATGTATTAGCAAGAAGGGCTATGTGGGAAGCTGCTATGCTAAGGACGTCAAGTGCAAGCCGTTGGGCGCCCTGTTACCTGAAGGTTTCAGCGGCAAGATGTTCTATGTGAAGCTTGTCCTCCTCGTTCTCATGTGCCGCTCCTTCATGGGCCTTCTCCACTCGCCATCGATCCACCATGGCGACGATGAGCACAAAACGCAGTGAGCAAAACATTTTACATATTAAGGGCAACCCTGGTGTCTGATCTTGGAGATGAGTGACATTAGATTGATGATTCTCAATCTGCCTGTCCGGAAACACAGGTCCCCCGAAGCGTCGAAGGTGATGTGGACAACGAGCATGGTCCTCTGAAAAGTTACTTGTGGCGACGAAGTTGAAATTAGCGAGTGGTTCTTTGATATCTTGGCGTAGCGAAGCCGATTTTGGTCCTCGTGGTGCATGTAAAACTTTTCGTTTTGAGGCCACTAGCCGAAGTGGCGGTAAAGCGTGGCGTATGGTGGCTGAGGACGTGGTGCATCTCGAAAATCTGGATTCATGAGGCAGTCAGCAAATCCAGCGATAGAGGGATGTAGGGCCCCAGAGATGGCAGCCTCTACGGCATTGTTTTTTTCTGGAAATCGCGCCATCTCGTTCAACGTTCTCCGATGGAGGCCGTTTACGATGCGGGATCATGGGTCCCGCGTGTCCATCCTCATGAACCAAAATTCTTTCTATTCTTGGATTTTTTTGACCACTGATTTCTGGCTACTTCCTTTTTCTTTTGATCCCTTGCCTTGGAAACGTTGAGACGCTCCTGCAAAATGGGACATATGTCATCCTCTATGTGCAATCAACTTTCCTTTTCTTGGAGTTTTTTGGCACCTCAAATTTGGTCACTTGCTTTTTTTTTTCGATTCCCTGCAGCCTCTCAAACGGTATTTTGTTCTACAAAATGGGACCATGTCATCCTCTATGTACTATAAAACTTTCTTTTCTTGAATTATTTTGGCACCTCATGTTGGTCCTTACCTTTTCTTTAAGTCCTATAGCCTCTCAGCAGTGACCATTCTTGCTAAATGGGACACTTATGTCATCCTCTATGTACTAAAACTTTCTTTTCTTGGATTTTTTGGCACACCTCATATTTGGTCACTTGACTTTTTCTTTCGATCACCTGCTTGCCTCTCAAACGATGATACAGCTGCTTGCTAAATGGGACCCGCATGTCATCCTCTATGTACTATAAAACTTTCTTTTCTTGGATTTTTTGTACCTCATATTTGGTCTTGACTTTTTCTTTCGATCACCTGTGCCTCTCAAACGGTAATCTGGCCCTAGCTGCTAAATGGGACCATGTATCCTCTATGTACTATAAAACTTTCTTTTCTTGGATTTTTTGCCTCATATTTGGTCACTTGACTTTTCTTTCGATCCCCTGCTGCCTCTCAAGCAGTGATACCGCTGTGCTGCTAAATGGGACCCCGCATGTCATCCTCTATGTACTATAAAACTTTCTTTTCTTGAATTATTTTGGCTCTGATATTTTCACTTGCCTTTTTCTTCGATCTCATGTACTTT